>PVJI01023463.1:0-23538 GCA_004026765.1 Micronycteris hirsuta
ATCACCACCCAGCCTTTATTGTATGAAATGTTAAAGGGAGTTATACAAGGTATGGAGGAACATCAACAGGGGAGTGGTAGGGGGAGAGGGTGGGAATGGGGCACAGAACAAGTAGCATAAATGGGAGGTAGACAACAGACAGGGGGAGGTTAAGGATAGTATAGGAAGTGCAGAAGCAGAAGGACTTATGTGTATGACCCATGGACAAAAACTAAAGGGCGGGGAATGGGGGGGAGGGTGGGAGGGGAAGAAAGGGGGGAAAATGGGACAACTGTAATAGCATAATCAATAAAATATATTTAAAAAATAAAATAAAATGAAATTTAAATTTTGAAATAATTGAAAATCACTATAAAAGGTGTTTTTTCCCTCCAGTTCAAGGTGCACACGTATTTTGGCATTGGCATGTCTTCAAGCAATGCTGCAACTGAGGTGCCAACCCCTGCAGACACCTTAGGATGCCGCTGTACACAGGACAGACCCCTAACGGGGGACAGTGGCTATTAAAAGGTGGTGATAGACAAATAAGTCCTTAGAATTTTCCCAGTTTATCCCTAATTACCATTAAAAGTGAGGTAAACTAAAAACAATAAACAAGATTGTCCTAGTGGGCTTTCAGTTCTAATAGTCTATGAATTTTACTTTCTCTGTGCTAACCACAAAGACAAGACTACAGTACTTTCAACAGATACCATTACTCTACAAATCCTTTTAGAATTTCATTGAAGTAATACTCTAAAACTGTATTATAATTTATGCAAATTTCCCAGAAATAAGTCCTTAATCTCTTAACATACATGAACAACATCAGCCAACAATCCATTTAGCTTCGGGTACTTTTTTCTTGCATTTTTGGGGTGTTGAACTTGAGGAAGGATCACCCCAGCAAAAACTGGACTCTTGGAAAAGATATTCTGTAAATGAGGTGTCAAATTGCCTGAAAAAAGAAAAGTATATAAGAAGAGAGAAATTAGTTTACAATAAAAATAATCAGCCCTAACCAGTGTGGCTCAGTTGGCTGGGCATGGTCCTCAAGGCAGAAAGCCACCAGTGTGATTCCTGGTTGGGGCACACGCTTGGGTTGTGGGTGCATCCCCAGTAGGGCCACGTACGGGAGGCAACGGATCAATGTTTCTCTCTCACATCAATGTTTCTCTCCCTCTTTTTCCATCCCCCCTCTCTAAAAATAAATAAATAATATCTTTAAACTAATAATCAAATTGCTGTGTGTTGTGTATTAAGTTACTAAAAAGAAAGAATAACATTTACACTTTTTAAACTTTTTAAAGTTGAACGAGAAACTATCTTAATATAGCATAAAAAATTGAAGTTTCCCCAGTAATCTGTTGGTAGCACACAGGCACTAGAGAATGTAAAACAACCCGACTTATTTTCTTTTCCCAAAATATAACACATAATATATAATGCTATCAGAAAAATAAAATACAAACCTTTACATATTTCCATGTGGGTATTTAAATGGCTAAACTAGCAAGTGTTCATCAACAAAGCCTTACTCAGAATAGCTAACATATTAAAATTATTTAGAAATAGAAATACTGCAAAGAAAAAACAAGGCTACAAAGTAGTAGCGGAACGGAAAGAATCATAAATAAGAGTGAAGAGAGCTAGGTTCTAGTACTAGTTTTGCTATACAACTAGTTCTGTGACTTTGGGCAAATCGCCTCCCTTTCTATGCCATGGTTTCCTCATCTTTGAAATGAAAAAAATGATCCCGCCATGTCTAAGTTTTCTTTTAACATTAATCTTATAACAAAAACCTTAAAGATTACACAAAAAATGTGATGCTTTAAGGCTCTGAACTGTATCTTTAATCAATATTTATCCAGATTTCACGTTTTTTGTAGTTGTTCACAGTACTTTCCTCGTGGTCCTATAATTACGTGTGTATGCATAGCTTCCCCACGACAGAAAGGGCTCCTCAAGCTCCTCCTTCATGTATATAGATACACATTGTATTTAAGCTACGTGTGTACACACACACACACACACACACACACACTCCATGAGCAAAGCTATTCATCAAAATGCTTGGGTAGTCAAAGCAGATAATCAATTTCAGCCTTCATCAAATATGTTTTTGAATAGGTTATTTAGCTATTTGGTTATATACTATGATAAAAAGTTTTTTGCAGCAAATAACTGACTTTCTATGACCACATGCTTTTAAAATGCATGGTACTGGCATAATAACAGACATATAGGTCAATGGAACAGAATAGAAAGCCCAGAAATAAACCCACACCTTTATAGTCAAGTAATAGTCGACAAAGGAAGCAAGCACATACAGTGGGTTAAAGATAGTTTATCCAATAAATGGTGGTGGGAAAATTGGACATGCAGAAAAATGAAAACTAGACCACCTTCTTACACCACACAGAAGAATAAATTCAAAGTGGATCAAAAACTTAACTGTTAGACCTGAAACCATAAAAATCCTAGAAGGAAGCATAAGCAGCAAAATCTTGGACATTACCTGCAACAAATTTTAATTAGATATATCTCCCCAGGCAAGGGAAACAAAAAATAAATAAATAAACAAGTGGGACTACATCAAACTAAAAAGTTTTTACACAGCAAAGGAAATCATCAACAAAATAAAAACACAACTCAGAATGGGAGAACATGTTTGCCAATACATCTGACAAGAGGTTAATATCCAAAATTTATAAAGTACTTATAAAACTCAACACCAAACAAACACCCCAATTAAAAAATGGACAAAGGACCTGAACAGACACTTCTCCAGGGAGGACATACAGATGGCCAATAGACATGAAAAGATGCTCAATGTCACTAATCATCAGAAAAATGCAAATTAAAACCATAGTGAGATACCCTCTTACGCCTATCAGAATGGCTAGTGTCAATAAATCAACAAGCGCTGGCAAGGATGTGGAGAAAGGGGAACACTTTTGCACTGTTGGTGGGAATGCAGACTGGTGCAGCCACTGTGGAAAGCAATATGGAGATACCTCAAAAAAATGAAAATGGATTTGGCTTTGACCCAGAGATTTCACTTCTGGGAATATATCTAAAGGAACCCAAAACACTAATTAAAAAGAACATAAGCACCCCTATGTTCATTGCAGTGTTATTTACAGTCACCAAGATATAGAAGCAGCCCAAGTGTCCATCAATAGATGAGTGGATAAAACAGCTATGGGACATTCACACAATGGAATTCTACTTGGCCACAAAAAAGAAGAAAATTTTACCCTTTTTGATAGTATGGATGGACCTGAAGAGCATCATGCTAAGTGAAATAAGCCATTCAGAGAAAGACAAATACCATATGATTTCACTCATATGTGGAATCTAATGAACAAATTCAACTAACAAGGAAAATGGGGACAGACTCACAGATGGAGAGCAGATGACAGCTAGTGGGGGGGGAGGGACTGAGCAAAAAGGAAAAGACTCATGGATATGGACAACAGAGTGGTGATTGCTGGGGGCGTGGGAGTATAAGGGGACTAACAGGTAATGGAAAAAATACAATAAAGATTAAATAAAATATAAAAAAGCAAATAAATTAAATATATCATTTAAAAGTCGTCTTTGAGTTTGCAAATATTTGTCGAAGCCAAAATTTTAAAACAATTTTCAGACAAATTGAAGAGGATTCCTACTGTATCATTTTTTCTTATTACCAGCCATCAACATATGGCTCAGCTATTTGCATCCTGGCAAAGAAAATACTATTTGTAAAAACAGAAGAGAATTTTCTACTTTCTTTTTCAGCTCAAGGCTTCCATCTGCTGCCATCTCTCAAAACAAGATGCTTTCCCTGTTCTTATAATGAGAAAACTAAATTTGATAATCAAGCAAAATTGATCTGGAAATATTTGTTTTAGGCACTTCACACTATATTTCAGTAATACCTACCTACTTTTAAAACAATTTTATGAAGTAAGTCCAAATCAGAGCTGCTAGGAAGAAAGGGGTTTCCAGTGGCCATCTCAATGATCATACAGCCCAAAGCCCAGATATCCACAGGCCTGAAACAGGTAAGAATAAACCACTTTTTCATGGAGATGCATAAAATATATTGTCTAAAATAACTTTTAAAATCAAGTTAAGGGCAAAGAAAAAAGAACAGTTAAGTAGTATCATTTATAAATTTTCACCGTAGTATCATATGCCAACTTTAGGATATATGTGTATATTAAATATTATCACATGTAGCAATTGAGATAAAAAGTAACTGTAATTCTAAAACTATTTCAGATACTTATATAAGAACATTATGATAGTTTATGAATTAGAATAATTGAATACTAAAATCATATTTAAAAAGTATACATTAAAAATCTCAAACATTAATCACTTACATTTCATTTATTTATCTTAACATATTGTGAGTCACCCATAATTCAAACTTTTTCCCTAGGTAATTAGATTTTTAAAAGATAGTTTGTATCACTGGGGCTTTTAAATAGATTAAACACGAAGGTGATGCACAACATCACCTTCAGAAGATATACAAATAAACACTACAATGAGATCTATTCCTGCTGGTGAGCCTGTGGAAAGCAAATATGCACATGCACTGTTCTGGGAGCGTAAACTTACATAACTTCTTGGAGGGAAAATTGGAAAAGTTACCTTTGACCAAGTAACTTTATTCCTAGAAACTGATCCAAAAATCGACTTGCACTTGTATACAAATAGAAACATTTCACAGCAACACTGTGGTAGAAAAGCACTGGAAACGACCTAATCATGACATAGGTCTATCTCCATGTGCTAGTGTAAAGTAATCTCTAAGAGTGACTGCTAATGGGTACAAGGTTTCATTGTGAGGTGATGAAAAAGTTTTAAAATTGATTGTGGTGCTAGTTGCACAACTCTGTGAATATACTAAAAACCACTGAATTGTGCACTTTATCTTTTTTGTATTTTTTAAAATATATTTTATTGATTAAGCTATTACACTTGTCCCATTATCCCCCCTTTATTTCCCTCTGCCCCACATACTGCCACCCCCATCCCCCCATTTAGTTCTTGTCCATGGATCATATACATAAGTTCTTTGGTTTCTACATTTCCTATACTATTCTTAACCTCCCCTGTCTGTTTTCTACCTACCATTTATGCTACTTATTCTCTGTACCTTTTTCTCCTCTCTCCCCCTCCCACTCCCCTGTTGATAACCCTCCATGTCTTATATAAATCCCTTTAACATTCCATATAATAAAGGCTGGGCGATGATGAACTCCTTGAACTTGACCTTATCTGGGAAGCACTTTATCTGCCCTTCCACTCTAAATGAGAGTTTAGCTGGATAGTGTATTCTTGGATGTAGGTCCTTGCCTTTCATGACTTGGAATACTTCTCTCCAGACCCTTCTTGCCTGTAAGGTCTCTTTTGAGAAATCAGCTGACAGTCTTATGGGAACTCCTTTGTAGGTGATTGTCTCCTTTTCTCTTGCTGCTTCTAAGATTCTCTCCTTATTTTTAATCTTGGGTAATGTAATTATGATGTGTCTTGGTGTGTTCCTCTTTGGGTCCAACTTCTTTGGGACTCTCTGAGCTTCCTGGACTTCCTGGAAGTCTATTTCCTTCACCAGCCTGGGGAAGTTGTCCTTCATTATTTGTTCAAGTAAGTTTTCAATGCCTCGGTCTTCCTATTCTCCTTCTGGCACCCCTATGACTTGGATGTTGGAACATTTAGAGATGTCCCAGAGTTCCTAAGTCTCTCCTCATTTTTTTGAATTCTTGTTTCTTCATTCTTTTCTGGTTGAATGGCTTTTTCTTCCTTCTGGTCCACACCATTGATTTGAGTCCCAGTTTCCTTCCCATCCCTATTGGCTCCCTGCACATTTCCCCTCATTTCCTTTAGCATATCCTTCATTTTTTCATCTAATTTGCAACCAACTTCAACCAATTCTGTGAGCATCCTGATTACCAGTGTTTTGAACTGTGCATCTGATAGGTTGGCTATCTCTTTGTGGCTAGTTGTATTTTTTCTGGAGCTTTGATCTGTTCTTTCATTTGGGCCATTTTTTTTCTCTTGGCACACCTGTTATGTATAAGGGGGTGGAGCCTTAGGTGTTCACCAGGGCGGGCAACCCTCATCGTTGCATTGTGATGTTGTCTGTGGGAAAGGAGTCTGAGAGGGCACAATGGCACTTGCTCTGCTCGGTACCCACAAGCAAATTGGGCCCTTTTGGTGCTGATTCCCACACAGGCAGGCTTGTTCTAGGATTCTGTGGGTCTCTCCAACAAACTCCCCTGTGAGGCTGGGAGTTCCTCCCGCTGCCACATCAACCCCCATAGGTGTTTTCAATTGGTCTGAGGTTTTATTTCCCCTTGCTGGGCCCCTGGGCTGTGCAGTTCGCTCCACTCCTCAACTTTTTCTCATGGTTTATCTGCATGCGAATGTGGGACCATCTGCTCAACCGGCATGGGTCCCGCTGGGTCCGGGTCCGCCAGTCGTGGTCCCCGGGCCTGTTTCAGCATTGCGTGCCCAGCTTCACAACCCAGTTTTTTCTCCCGGTTTATCTGTGCTCGAATGCGGGACCGTCCACTCCACTGGCCTGGATCCCACTGGGTCCAGGTCCACCAGCCACGGTCCCCATGGCCTGTTTCAGCATTGTGCAACAGCTTCACGAACTGTGAACTGCTGTCTGGCCACGTGCCCGGCTCTGCCCCGTTTACCTGTCTGGATGAATGTGTCTTCAACTCTTTGGTTGTCGGACTTCCATAAAGTTTGATTTTCTGTCAGTTCTGGTTGTTTTTTGTTTTTAAATTGTTGTTTTCTGACTTTTGGCTGTGCGAGGAGGCACAGCTTGCCTACTTATGCCTCCATCTTGGCCAGAAGTGAATTGTGTACTTTAAATAGGTCAATTGTATATAGGTATGTGAATCATCTCTCAAAAAAGGTGGCATAAAATAAGACTAGATTAAACTAAGTAGATGTACTTTGGGTGTAAAAGTATAAAGAAATACAAAGTAACTGAAGTCAATGTCATGGTTACTTTTGGGGGAAGAGAAAGTGTTGTAATTAGAACAGGGCCCATGGAGGGTCTTCTGGGGTAGCCAGAAAAATTCTATTTTTTTAAAAAAATATGTTCATTGATTTTAGAGAGAGGAAGGAAGAGAGAAAGAGAAACATTGATGTGAGAGGGAAACATTGATTGGTTGCCTCCCACATGCACCCCAACTGGGGACTGAACCCACAACCTAGGCATGTGCCCTGACTGGGAATCAAACCCCCAACCTTTTGGTTCACAGGATGACACACCAACCGAGCCACACCAATAAGGGCAAAAATTCTATTTTTTGACCTGATGGTAGAGGTATACATTTGTTGTGTGGGCTTTTCTGGTATCTGTATTTGGTTTCACAATAAAAAGATTTTTTAAAAAAACACTGACAGCCCTGGCCGGGTAGCTCAGTTAGTCAGAGCATCACCCCATACTCCAAGGTTGTGGCCCCAGTCCCCGGTGAGGGCACATACAAGAATCAAGCACGAATGCATGCATAAATAAGTGGAATAACAAATCGATGTTCCTCTGTTTCTCTCTCTCTCCTCCTCCTTTCCTCTCTAGAATCAATTTTAAAAAAATCACAAGCAAATTTATTTTAAACACGATGTGAGGCCTCAGAGAATCCAAAGTTGCCATGCACAGGGCACCAACTTTGGCTCTGTGCAGTACAAGAGATTCTACTGCTCCTCAAGGAACTAATCTTACAGCTAGAAATATTTAAAAAACAATACCTAGAGTAGAACTAGGCCACATTACATAGTAACTTACAATGTATAAGAAGGTTTAGATGGAGATATGATTTAGGGGCAAGGAATAGGGATTGGGGTGCCCTACTTTTGGACAGCTGGGGAAACAAATACTAGCTTAATTCCAATGATATATATAAAGAAAAGTTATTCCTATATAACTGTAGTCCCTTTCCCCTTTTTTGTGGTATTTTTGTGTACATATTACATCTATTTGTTATAAACCAAACGATAGATTGTTATAATTATTACTTCACAATCTATGATATGATACTTAAATTTCCTGAGCCAAATAGAATTCAGCTCCTCCCTACATTCTTTTTGCTGTTTTGGCAAATATACATATAAAATATACATTTACATATTTATATATTTATAGGCCTAACAATATATTATGTGCATACTATTTCATACAATTGCCTTTAAAATCAAACAAGAGAACAGGGGATAAAGATATGAATATATACTACCATATTTTGCCATGTATAATGCGCTCCAGTGTATAATGCACACCCTTTTTTGGCCCAAACTTACAGGAAAAAAATCTTTCATTTTAATTTTTTAATTTATTTATATTTAGAAACAAAACCAATGATCATATTCCAGGGTATTATTTTGCATATGGATATTGTTATTGCTTTCTAGAGTTAATGCTTTTAATGCATAAACATAAGTAAAGGAGTTAAAAACATGTATAAAGATACAGAATTAGTACTACCCATGTATAGTGTGCATCCTTACTTTTCCCTCAAAAATCTGGGCGAAAAGAGTGTGCATTATACAAGGTAAAATACCATATCATTTATAGTAACATAAATACCTTGATCTGTGCTCATTGCTTTTCTTGTGGATTCACATTACTCTCTGGGGTCACGTGGTTTCAGCCTGAAGCACTTCCTTTAGTAACTCCTGTTAGGCAGAAGTGCTAGCAACAAATTCTCTGTTTTTGTTTATTTGGGAAAGTCTTTATTTTATCTTCATTTTTGTAAGATAAGTTTGCTGGATATAGGAGCTTTGGTTAGTAATTTTTTCTTTACGTATTTTGAATATGTTGTACCACTACTTTCTGGTTTACGTTGTTTCTACTGAGAAGTTATCTGTTATTCTTATGGAAGTGCTTCTGTAAGTGATGAATGACTTTTCTCTTGCTGTTTTTAAGATTTTCTTCTTGTTTTTAACTTCTGGCGTTTTTATGGTGCTATGTCTGTTTGTAGCTCTCTTTGACTCTATCTTTCTTGGAGTTTATTGAGCTCTTGGTTCTTGTTTTTCAATAAATCTGAACCCTTTTCATTCATTATGCCTTATAATATTTTTTCTTCTCCTTTCTCTCTTCTCCTTCTGGTCCTCTCCTTCTGGGACTCACAGCAGAGAGATGGTCCGGTAGGGCATTAGTGGTAAGTACAATAGAAAAGGTGCTATGGAGTAACTTCAGGCAAATTAGCTTACCTTTCTGTGACTCCGTGTCCTCTTATTTAAAGTGAGGATAACAATAGCACCACTTTCATCATAGGGTTATTGTGAAAGTTAAATGATTTAATGCATGTAAAGCATTTAGAACAATTTCTGACACAAAGTAATCTTTAATATTAGATATTATTATATATAAAAACAGAATGTTTTCTAGAAAAAGCATACAAAACTTATCCCCCCTCCATTACTTTTTAAAATTTAAAACAAATATTATTTATTTATTTTTAGAGAGAGGGGAAGGGAGAGAGAAAAAGAGGAAGAGAAACATTGATGTATGAGATAAACACTGATCAGTTGCCTCTTGTGTGCTGCCACCCAGGGACCTGCACAACACCCAGGCATCTGCCATGACCAGGAATCCAACTGGCGACCTTTCACTTTGCAGGACGATGCCCAGTCCACAGAACCATGCCGGTCAGGGTACCCCCACTCCATTTCTTGTATTAGCTATACAACAAGGTCCCTTTATGTTCTTTCAGATTTGTTATTTGCATATTAGGTTGCTGTTTCATATACTGTATCTATTGTTTCACAATAAACTGAGACCATGCTACTTTTTGAGGCATCTAGAACAGTATAATTTAAAAATTATTACTTGCCAGTCTTTGCAAGAAAATGCCATATTCCAGAAAATGGGAAACTTGGCAGTTTCTATAGTAACACTGGCAGAGTGAGGTAAATGATTTTGTTTTTATTTTATTTATTTTTATAGAGGGGAAGGGAAGGAGAAAGAGAGGGAGAGATCCATCAATGTGTGGTTCCCTCTTATGCACCCCCTACTGGGGACCTGGGCATGACCCAGGCATGTGCCTTGAGTGGGAATCAAACCAGCATCCCTTTGGTTTGCAGTCCAGTGCTCAATCCACTGAGCCACACCAGCCAGAGCAGAGTGAGGTAAATGATTTTTGCAGAATGTAAAGGCTCAAGATAAGCAGAGAAGGCAACTCTGCCAAGGACGGGGCACTAAAGCAAGCATGGATACAGCCTGAGGGGTGTCTCCATAGATCTCCTGGGGTTGGGGCAATTCAGCCCCAAAGGGCAAGCATGGCAACATCTACGGCCAGCAGGGCAGGTGCCTATGGGGCCTCTCTGTTCTATGTGGAGGTGTCTCTTTCTTAACCCCAATTCAGAAGCAGGAGGCAGAGGGTGTCCACAGTAGGGGGTGACAGGTTCACCAAAGGAAAAATAGGGATTGATAGGTAAAGCCAGGAACATCCCAAAATATACATACTTTCCGTAAGAGGTATCTTTTAATACTAATTCTGGAGCTCTATACCAGCGTGTGGCCACATAGTCTGTATAAATGTCCCCAGGAGCTGCTAGCGTTCGTGCAAATCCAAAATCACAGAGTTTAGTAATTCCTGACTGGGATACTAAAATATTCTCAGGTTTTATATCCCGATGAATGATCTAAAAAACAAACAGAAGATGCAATACATTAAAATGAAGTTTCATTACCCAGAGAATCTCACAAAAGTTATACAGAGAAAATCTAGCTAATTAAGACAGTAAAGCTATTTTCTTACCACATGCAAAGAATTAACCACACAATGCAAAAGCTAAAGTTATACATTTTTAATTCTTGCCCCATTCATCATCTCGTAATGAAAGAAAATCAAGAAAACAAGTACAGACCCTGGCCGGGTAGCTCAGTTGGTTAGAGCATCACCCCGATATGCCAAGGTTGTGGGGTTTGATTCCCTGTCAGTGCACATAAAAGAATCAATGAATAAATACATAAATAAGAGGAACAACAAATGTCTCTCTCTCTCTGAAAAAATGAAAAATTTAAAAAGAAAACAAGTATAATACCAAAAATGTCAATCACATTCCTAAAAGTAAACAAAATAACTTAATGGAAAAAGTTGAACTTTCCCTTTAGCCCCATATTACAGCCCAAGTACTGCCCTTTCTCTCATTTCTTTCACCGCTAAGCCTCTTGAAGTCATCCTCGTCACTCATTCTTCACTTATGTCCACTCATTCACTTCTCAAAGCAATGTAATCTGTTTTCTGCTGCAATGTTCCGTTAAAGGGCCTGAGCTAATGTCAGCAACTTAATTGTTGCTATATCCAAAAAGATATCCCTCAGTACATATCTTCCTTAATATCCTAGTATAAAAACGTTGCCAACCACTCCTCCATAACTGATTTCTGGGACCTAAAATTCTCCCAGGCTCGCTCTATCTCTGCGGCAATTCTTCTCTATCTGTCCCTTAAATGCAGGGTTCTGGTCTTAGGCTTTCTCTTCTCATACTCATGCTTCCTGAACAATCTCATCTGCTTTTTTTTATTTTTTATTTTTTGGATCACTTTCTTCACTTAGTTATGCGACACCATACTCCCCTGGGCTTCTTCTCACCTATTGGCTACTCCATCTCAATCTCATCTACTTTTATAACTTTAGTAACTATCAATATGCTGATGATTTCCAAAGTTCTATGTCTAATTTCTAATTCTAGACATCACTCTTGGTTTCCACAAGGAGTGGAATTCCATAAGAAATCCCACTCAGCAGATCCAAAACTAAACGCATCATCTCCCCCAAACTTACTTGTGCTCGATAGTCCTTTAGCTCAGTGAATGGAACCAACAATGACGCACGTCTCAAGTCAGAAACCAAGATATTTTTCTCCCTCATCTCCCATATACTTTTAACCTATCTCTTTCTCTCCCTAGTTCAAGTCCCTTCAGCTCTCTCACCAAAAATTACAGCACTGCCAGCTGGTCTCCTGCATTCGCTCTGATCCCCTCCAATGCACTGTCCACAATGAAGTCACGGCACTATTTTAAAATCACATGTGATCATGTTACTTCTGTTTAACATCCTTCAAGGATTCCCTACCCTATACGACAAATTTGAAACTCTAAAATGGCTTGTAAAGTCTTGTGGGATTTGAACCCAGTTCACCTTCTCAACCTCTTTCCCTAGAATATTAATTTCCCAATTTTCTAGAGTTTGTCTTATCTGTGCATTTGTTGATGCTGCTTCAACTGCCTGGCCAACTATTTCCTCAGGTCTCAGCTTAAATGTTCCCTCTATCTGTTTTCACGTCATCCTGTACTTCCCCTATCATAGTATTTGTTGTGCTATATTATTAATTGCCTGTTTACTTGTTTGTGACTCCCACCAGACTGTAAGCTGCATGAGGGCAAGATGTAGCATATTTTGCTGCATATAATGTGCACTTTTTGCCCAAATTTTTGAGGGAAAAATAGGAATGTGCATTATACATGGGAACTGGTGCTAAAGCATGGATGCACACTGTACACAGGAACGCATCATACGCGGCAAAATATGGTATGTCTTGTTTAAGCCATATTCCCACTGTCCAGTACAGTGTCTAATACAAAGAAGGCATTTTAAAACTTTATCAAATGAATGAAGTATGTTGTCATCACTTGAAAAGTATCATAGCACAAGTGAAAATATTTCAGTGACAGAAATCTGGGCTCTTTCCTTGTTTATATACTAACCTACTTCTATGTCTTTGGGATTGGCTCTTGTTCTGCCTCAATGTCCCTCCACAAATAGCCAAAATTTAACTTAGGGTAACGAGCCATACTAAAGGTGCCATCTGTACAACTACATGGATCTATTTTTACTTCCACAATTTTTACTGAGTGATTACAACATGCCAGTGACTATTCCAAAATCTGAGGATATAATGTGAACAAACTAGACATGAACAAGCACATTAAGATAACACTGCACACACTTTGACCACCACACCCACCACTCTTCTCCCCGGTGCTCTGAACAGATAGCAGAAGGGGCCATCCAGTTGATGCCCTAACATTCTCACTCTTTTCAACAACAGTGTGACCACATGCGGAACTGTGTTATCCTTGAGAACCAAGCATTCTCTGAATCCCAACTTTTAAAATTCTATGTTCTGACAACATACCCCTTGGTCTTCCACGATCACAGTGAGACCTTCATAAACAGAATTTTCTATTTGTTTAGGTCTTCTTTTACTTCTCTCATTGATGTTTAGAGAGGCTGGAAGTGAGATGTCCATAAAGGGCTGGCAAAGCTCTAACACAGTCCTGAGAATCAAGGCCACATGCAGAGCTGTGCACATGCTGGGAAAGACCCAAGATGGTCCTCAACTCTTGCCTCTGGCTGACTTTAAGGCTCTACACAGGCCGGAAGGTAAGGCTGAGGCAGAGTTCTAAACTGTCTGCCTGAACATTGAAGGCATGTCCCGATACACAGAAAGAGCCCCTCAGTAAAAAAGGCTGAGAGATTTATTGGTTTCCGGCATTTCAGTAAACCTATGTCCAGTCATTAGCTAACCACTTAGGTAGCTGAGCAGAGATTTCACATGATGAATACAGACTTCACAGAATTAGTTCAGGAAAGTAACTAAACAAATAGCCACCCCAACAAACCAACAACAAACCCTGAGAGACAGGAAACTGATTTTCAGAGTGAACACCACATTAAAGTTATTCTAAGAAACAAGTATGGCCCATACACAGGAAAGAAAAGCTGTCAATAAGAAACTTTTCCTGAGGACATTGAAGTTCCAGACATTGAACTTACCAGACAAAGACTCTAATCAGCTATTTTAAATATGTTCAAAGCTAAAGGAAACCATGTCTAAAGAACGAAAGAAAAGTATGAACGCAATGTTTCACCAAATCAAGAATATCAATAAAGAGAAAGAAATTATTAAAAAGAACAAAACACTATCAAGAAAGCAAAAACAGCCCTCCCTGGATGGCTCATTTTGTTGAAGTGCCATCCATGCACCAAAAGGTTGCAGGTTCAATCCCCAGTTGGGGTGTGTACAGGAAGCAACTGATGTTTCTCGCTCACATCGCTGTTTCTCTCTTTTTCTCTCCCTTCCTCTCTCTCTAAAAACAGGAAACATATCCTTGGGTAAGGGTTTTTTTAAAAAGCGAAAAGACAACCCACAGAATGAGAGAAAATATTTGCAAGTCATATATCTACCTGATAATCACCCAGTATCCAAATCATATTGTATAAAATACAACTGAACAATAAAAATAACCCAATTTAAAAATAGGCAAAGGACTTAAATAAGCATTTCTTCAAAGAAGATATACAAATATGAACTTGCCTGTTCTGGAGATTTCACTTAAATGGCATTTATGCTGTGTAGTCTTTTGCATCTGACTGCTTTCATTTAACATAAGTTTTCAAGGTTCATTCATGCAGTAGCATGTGTCAGTACTTAATTTCTTTTTGTGGCTGAGTAAAGTCCATGGCATGGGTTTACCTTATTCATCAGATGCTATACACTTTAGTTGTCTCTGCATTTTGGCTATTATGAAAATGCTGCTATGAACATTCCTGTGCATGTTCTTAGTGAATATGTATTTTCAGTTCTCTTGGGTAGATATCTAGGAGTAGAACTCCTGGATCATATTCTACATTTAACTTTTTGAGAAACTGCCAAACGGTTTTCCATAGCAGCTACATCACTTTACATTGCCACCAGCTGTATATGAGGGTTCCAATCTCTCTACTTCCTTGCCAACATTTGTTGTGTTTTCTAAATTACAGACAGCCTCGTGCATATGAGCAGTATCTCATTTTGATTTTAATTTGCATTTCCATAATGACAAATGATATTGAGCATCATTTCATGTGCTATCAGCCATTTGCATATCTTCTTTGGAGAAATTTCTTTTTTTTTTTTTTTTAATTTTATTTATTTATTTTCAGAGAGAGGAGAAGGGAGGGAGAAACAGCAATGTATGGTTGCCTCTCACACGGCCCTCATCGGGGACCTGGCCCGCAACCCAGGCATGTGCCCCGAATGGGAATCGAACCGGGACCCTCTGGTTCCCAGCCCGCGCTCAATCCACTGAGCTACACCAGCAGGGCTTCCTTGGAGAAATTTCTATTCAAGTCCTTTGACCATTTTTAAATTAAGTTGTCTTATTATTTTGAGTTGTATTTTATATATCCTGAATACTAGATGTTCATCAGTTATAGTAATATTTTCTCCCATTCTTTAAATTGTCTTTTTATTTTCTTAATGGTCCTTTGGTGCACAAAAATTTTTAATTTTAATGAAGAATTTCTCTATTTTGTCTTTGATTGCTTTTGGTGTTATATCTAAAGAACACGCCTAATACATGCTCATACAGATTTTGACCTACGTTTTCTTCTAAGAGTTTTATAGTTTTAGCTCTTACATTAGATCTTTGATCCATTTTGAATTAATTTTGTATACTGTGTTAACTATCACTGTTTGGATTTAAACAATGAGTTTGATTCCCCTTTACTTAGTAGTAAAATTCTCCAGAACTACATAATACTCCACTTAACAATCTTGATTTACAATACCTCTGCTCTATGTGCTTGAATTTAAACAGCCATTTCAGAATGAAGTTTGAACTTCCATATCCTTTAATGGCCTTAGAGAGCCTGGTTCTAAATCACTTAGAGCTTCAATTTAATAAACTTTCCAATTGAATGTTACGCAATTAAATGCTACTGTCTATGTGAAAAAAAAATATAAGCCAACAGCTTCCAGAAAGAGGATGAATAAGGACGTTTGAAGTAGACTGCAAGAGTGGGAATTCCCTATTTGCCCTAAAAATCAAATGGAAAGTGGAGTCTTTGACTGGATCCTGACTTTAATAGATGTAAATCTGTAAAAAACATTTTAGGAACAATTGGCTGAATTTTAATACAAATTTGATATTAAATGACTTAGAGAATTATTGTTAGTTGTGCAGATGTGGTATAATGACTGTGAATTTATATAAAAACATGCTTTTTTAAAGAGATATATAGTGAAGTACTTGGGGATAAAATGTCAGGTTGCCTATAACTTAAAACACTTCAAAAAACAAAACAGAGGAAGCACATATACCCAAATATTAACAACACATTAAAATATATTAAGTAATATTGAAATGTTAACAATATTATTCAAAGAATATTTCCTTGTTTGAAAGACTATGAGTTTAAAATCCAAAAAACAGGGTTAAGAAAATATGCAAAAATGACCTAAATTTAGGGAAGCAGATCTTTGTGAAGTAGGAGGTAGGGTTGGAGCTAGGGAAGATTAACAGTCCTTAGTTATTAACCAGAATTATTTATAATTAATAAAGTTTACTGAAAATTAGATAAAATTTAATAAGCTCCATAAAGGTAGGAATCAAGTCTCTTATTCAAGACTGCATCCTCAGCACCTAGTACAATCAATGTTTGTTACCAGAAAATGTTCAATAAATACTCGATGAATTTTTTTTTAAAGATTTTTTTAAAATGTATTTCTAGAGAGAGGGGAAGGGAGGGAGAAAGAGAGGGAGAGAAACAGCAATGTATGGTTGCCTCTCACATGGCCCTCACTGGGGACCTGGCCTGTAACCCAGGCATGTGCCCCGACTGGGAATCGAACCAGTGACCCTTTGGTTCCCAGCCCACACTCAATCTACTGAGCTACGCCAGCCAGGGCAATACTTGCTGAATTAATAAATGAGGGAATAACCACTTCTCCCTCATAAGTGGCCAACTATTTTCATTTATACTCTGACTGTTTCTAAATGGTTTTGAAGAGCCTTATGTTAATAACCAGATGAAAACTTTAAATTATGAAAACCACCAAAATAAAATAGATAAACTAGGTTCCTGTAGTTAGTTACTACAACTGAACATTAAATTTCTGTTGGAGCTGCCTACAGACCAATATAAAAAATCTTTTCATTATTAAATAAAACAAGGTAAACAAATGCTTCCAGACAAAAAAGCTTTTGCTGTTACTGAACTGTATCCTACTTCATGAATTCTTATTAAGGGGGACACGGGGCATCATGGCAGACAATGTCTCAGACATTTCAGTTATATAAAAACCCAATCACCTTTGCCCGGCTGGTGTAGCTCAGTGGATTGAGCACGGGCTGGGAACCAGAGGATCCCGGTTCAATTCCCAGTTGGGGCACATGCCTGGGTTGCGGGCCAGGTCCCCAGTGGGGGTCATGTGAGAGGCAACCATACATTGCTGTTTCTCTCTCCCTTCTCCTCTCTGAAAATAAATGGAAAAATAAAATCTTAAAAAAAAAAAAAAAAAAAAAACCCAATCACCTTAAATCTGGAGATACTATGAAAATAACAGTTTCCTTTCTTGATTTTTGTCAACGTGAAGATAGCCTTAAATCATCAAGGCCAGAATCCAGATATCCAGATAAAAAGTATAATAATATTTATTCTAATGAGCCACTGCCTTAAGTCTCATTCTCATTCTGTGAGGTGAGGGACAGGGATAATTTTACTCTGGGTCCTAGATGAGAATAAGAAAATATGAGAATATGGGGGCTTCTGTCTAGGCCTCTTTCCCTGCTGCCCCAGACACCCTCATGGACGTTCTTCCATACTTGGGGCCAAGGGCTACCTTTCACTTTTCTCTGTCCCTCCGAGAATAATCCACCCTTATCTCTTCAACCAGAGTCTGCAAGAGGAAGATTCCCAAATCTGTATACCCAATTTTGACAACTTCCTAAGGTCATGTTATACTCTTGGTTAAGCACTATTTTTACTCAAAAATTCTCATTGTCCCTTAAAATATATCAATACATCTGGAAGCAATTTCCCTTTCTAAAATCAGTTACTGCCAACAGCACCATAATTCTCCTGCTCTCAAATTAAAAATCTTGGAATTATCTTTGATTTCTCCCTCTGTTTGCATCCCTCTCATATTTAAGTCATTCCCAAATCCTGTCATTTCTCTTTCACAGTCTTCCCATCCCCTCCCACTGCTTTTCTTCCTCTCCTTCCCACCGCCACCATGCTAGACCGAGCCCTTACAACTTCATTTCTGGACTGTCACAGTAGCCTCTCCCCTGGTCTCCCTGTCTCTCTCTGTGCTTATTCTCCACTCTTGTCAAAATAATGTTTTGTTTTTATCCTATTAAAGCAATACTGAAAACTTTCCATGGTTTCCCAGTATCCTCAGGAAAAAGTCCAAACTCTTCAGTATGATTTCAAACCTTTCCCCAGGGCACCTGTGCAATCTTATCTCCCCTTACGTGGTCTCTGTAAGTGTACGTATCACCACTCTCTGAAGTCCTCTGCCCAGGCCGACCTCTATTCGCACAGTGGTGCCCTATCTGAATGTATTTCTTCTCCTAGTGAAATCATACAGTTCAAAATTGTACTTACTTTAGTTTTAGCCCTTCTTTGAAGTTTTCTACTCTCAATTTAGCCCATACTGGTATCTCCTTTTTATCAAGAAACATTTTTAGTCTATGATAGACAAGGCAGTGTAGGAATACAAATAAGATCACTATTCTTGACTCCCTACCAGCACTATTATTGAGCATTTAAAATGTGCCTGACAAGGTGCTAAACACTTTATGCCTACTACCTAATTTGATCTTTACAAAAAATCTGTGAAGTACAACAGTATCACTTCACGGGTAAAGGAAACGAGGCTCAGGGAGGTTAGACAACTTTCCCAGGGCCACAGAGTAATGGGGCAGCCATCTTTCATTGTGCAAGTTGAACTGCACAAGTTGTGTGTTTATCCACACATAAGTCGGTGGGTGAAAACCCAAGGTAGTCTGACTCCAAACACTGGGTGCTCTTAACTTTCACATTATACTGTCTCCCACTGATCTACCTGGCAAGGAAATTACAATCTGAATTCCAGTTGCTATCACAACCATATTTTTTCAAAGCAGTAAAATGTGATGCACTATTAGCAAGACAGAAAATTAGAAATTAGGTTGTCTGAAAAAGTCTGGGATATATAGATGTTATAACTATATCACTTACTAATAAAACTACTTTTGAGGCTTTTACTGTTATTTCCTGAATAATATCTAACATTCCAGAAAGTAGAGCTCATGGTAGGAACAAAATACCTCCATAACAACCTGCTAAACTAAATACATACTGGACAGTGCTAAAGGTAACACTAAAAATCAGAAGAGTTGATCTTCTTTCCCTTCTTGACTTTTTTTAAGTTAAACAGGCTTTGTATTTCTCAGCTACTATACTTCTCTTTTCTTCCCCTAAAGGCATCCACATTCACTTGCCATTCCCCTTGCCTACTTTCCAGTTCTTCCCTTTAAACCTCCCTTCATTTGAACCAGCATAGCTTTCAATGTTTTTAATGTACTTTCTCTAATAAAAGATGCCCCAGTTAACTCTATACCAAACTTCTTAATACCTCCTTTCACATCCCTATAATTGTCTGCCCTATAATTATAAATATTGTGTGTTCAATATGTATTTTGGTTCTGCAACTAAATTGTAAGGTAGGAACCCTATTTTCAGGATGTCAATATTGTACAGAAAAATAATTTTAACAACCTTAATAGAAACAGAAGAATGTTTAAAGGGCACTTATCATTCATATACGTCCTACAGTTTGGTTTATTCTGCAGCACTTACATTATTATTGTGAAGATACTCAATCGCTCGGATGATCTGGAAGAGATATTTTTTAAGGCGTCTACTCTCTAGTCCATGACAGTAATGTTGTAACTCATCTAGTACTGTGTGGTCAATAAATTCAAACACCAAATGAATCTTCTTTTTCTGTCTAAACACTTCAATCAGATTGACCAAGTTTTCATGATGGAATTGCTATTGACAAAAGAAACAGAATTTTAATAAATTATTTCATGCACAATAATTTGTACATATAACACCTATATCATTTTAAAAAGCATAGCAATATTCTCAGCTTCGTTTCCTCCATGCATTTCAACAGAAATTTCTCAACTGATTTGCTTACATTCCTATTTTAAGAAAATGTTAACTATTTCATAATTAATATTTATAGAACAAAGGGAAATGTATCGCTTTACTTTGCTAGCACCTGATAGCTTATTAAAACAATTTAGAGTTAATGTACTATAATGCAACTTGGTATGCTGCTAAGAGATGTCTTCCTAGTTTTTAATTTGCTTTGTGGTTAAATTAAAGAAATGTTTTAATCCTCAACCAAGGCTATGTTTATTGATTTTAGAGAGAAGGGGTGAGAGGCGGGGGAGAGAGAGAAAGAGAGAGAGAGAGAGAGAGAGAAACATGATCAGTTGCCTCCTGTACATACCCCTGACTGGGGATCTAACCCACAACCTAGGTATGTGCCCTGAACTGGAATAAAACTCCTAACCCTTTGGTGTACAAGACAACAGGACAAAGCTCCAAGCAACCGAGCCACCTGGCCAGGACGATTTGTGATTAAATTTAAAAGGTCCTTATGTTTTCAAATGAGCAGGGATTTCAATACTACTGAATATGTAATCTGAATTTACATAAATTAATCATTCTAAGTTTGATCCTAAACTTTTTTTTAAACACTACTGTCTTATTATTCCCTTAATTAAAGGGAATAATTTATTTTTTTAAGATTTTATTTATTTATTTTATTTTTAGAGAGAGGAGAAGGAAGGGAGAAAGAGCAATGTATGGTTGCCTCTCACATGGCCCTCACGGGGACCTGGCCTGCAACCCAAGCATGTGCCCTGACTGGGAATCGAACTGGGACTGCCTGGTTCCCAGCCTGCGTTCAATTCACTGAGCCACACCAGCAGGGCTCTAAACTCTTGAGAGTAAAATCTAAGTTCCAGGTGTAACAAAAGAGATCACACTGTAACAAAAGAGTGTCAAAACATCTAGAAACTCTTCAGATATATGAAATACCAACTTATAGCCGTAAGGACTTTTCATGAATATACACTTATTTGTGGGCACATTTTTGTTCTGTTCTATTAAACATTATTCTATTCTATTAGAATAAAATAATAGTCCATTATTCTATTAAACAACATGACATCTTTTTAGAATTAATCACTGTTAAAATAATGTCAAAATATCAAACATGATGTGTATCACCTTAGGAAACAAATGACATTTTAATATTTTATGCTGCTTATTCTATTTTGTAACACACTGATTTAATTATAATCAGCTCTCAAATACTTAATTTTTTAAAAATTACCAAAAATATCTATTCATTTGGTTAAAAATTAAGTGGTATATTTTCAATTTAGGATTCATTAAAAAACTGCACTTTCATGAAAATTATTTGCCTTTTTTACCATGGGACAATATCAGTTTTTCTACTTATCTGTATTAATACAAAATCCAGTCCTTAAAACATGACTAATAGAAACACATGCCAAAATGCAATGCCAGATGCCTTTCCTATTTTGGCTCCCGAATTCCCTAGGGGGCCAGATGCCAAAGTGCTGCAGTGACAACAAGCTGGCAGTAGCAAAAAATCACTGCTTTTGGACACTACAATATTAATCTTTTAACTAAGGAAAATTACCGGTTTCTTATCCAGTATTTCTTCTAAAGGCAAAAGCAGTAGAGGGTTAATGGTAGTTAACAAGCACTAGGGAAGATCCACCGAAGGGTAAGGAACCAGGTACACTCTCAAATAAAGCTCCATTACCCCTTTTCAAGGAGTTTACTCTTTTTCCCCTTCATTACTAGATAACTTTATACAGATATTCTCACTAGTCACTGTCATTTATTTAGTGAGATTCTAGAAGATAAAAATTTAGTTCAAATTAAGTCATTATGACAATCCTTTTAGACTAAGAATGTTAACTAATCCAAGAAATCTCTCTTGTGGAATTAAACTAAAAATTCTATAAGAAATAAACTAATACAAATAGTTAAAGTATCTCAAAATAGTTTGTATAATAACAGTTAAGTGCATTTTCAAATTCATCTCTGTGTTTTTGCTATATAATTGGCTTTTAAAAATGGTTAAATAGCCCTGACCAGTGTGGCTCAGTTGGCTGAGTGTTGTCCTGACAAGCAAAGGGTCACTGGTTCGATTCCTGGTCCGGGCACATGCCTCAGTTGCAGGTCCGTCCCCATTTGTGTCCTGTGTGAGAGGCAACCCATCAACGTTTCTCTCACACATCGATATTTCTCTCCCTCTCTTCCCCTCTGTCTAAAAATAAATAAAAATTTTAAAAATTATTAAATTAAAAAATAATCAGTTTAAATGCAACAGAGTTGAAGAAAGGGAAAGATATAGCCTGGGAAAAGTTCTCCTTCTAATCCGATTTTTCACTTTCAGTACATAATAGTTTGCCTTACAGTATTATTATGCTTTAGGTCATCCGGATAAAGACTGGTATCTTTCACAAAACTATAACATCTGACTTCCGACAAGATGGCGGCATAGGTGAACGTGCCGTGTCTCCTTGCACAGCCAAACAAGGAAACAACCAGAAATTTATCTAAACAAAAACAGCCAGATCTGACAGAAAATCGAATTGAGAGGAAGTCCAACAACCAAGGAATTAAAGAAGATACATTCATCCAGACTGGTGAGCCGGGAGGAGCAGGGCGACTCTGCGGCGAGCTGGTGAGCACATGGCAAGACCGTGGTTAGAGGGGCGGTTCCTGCGGGGCTGCAGCACACCGAGACAGGGGTGCCTGACCAAAGCGCAGCCAGCACCCGGCTCACCCAGACCCAGCAGGGCTGAGACTGGTGGACTGGGCAGGTCCACATTTGCGTGCAGACAAACCGGGAGAGAAAGCAGGGAGCAACCCATCTGCGCGGATTGAGAACACCTGTGGTGGTGGAGTCGGCGGCGGGAGGAACTCCCAACCTCACAGGAGAGTTTGTTGGGGAGACCCACGGGGGATTGGAGCTGTGCAGCCCGTCCACCCACCCCGGAGCGACCCCCGGAGCCAGTGCAGAGGGGCTCAAATTGCTTGCGGGAGGCAGTGTGGGTGCGGAGAGCGGAGCAGGCGCTATTGTGCTCTCAGGTCCCGCCCCCACAGGCTACGTCACAACACAGCGACCGTGTGTTTCCCTGCCCAGGGGATCCCCAAGGCTCCGCCCTCCTTACAGTAACAGGCTCACCGAGGGAAAAAAAATGGCCCAAAGAAAGGAACAGATCAAAGCTCCAGAACTAATCGACCAAGAGATAGACAACCTATCAGATGCACAGTTTAAAATCCTAGTAATCAGGATGCTCACAGAATTCGACGAAAAATTATCGAAATTGCTTGAACAAATGAGGAGAGATCTGCAGGGAACCAATAGGGATAAGAAGGAAACTGAGACTCAAATCAACAGAGTGGACCAGCAGAAAGAAAAAAACATCCAATCAGAAAAGAATGAAGAAACAAGAATTCAAAAGATGGAGGAGGGGCTCAGAAACCTCCAGGACATCTGTAAACGGCCCAACATACGGATCATAGGGTTGCCAGAAGGAGAAGAGGAAGACCAAGAGATTGCAAACTTATTTGAACACATAATGATGGAGAACTTCCCCAAGCTGGTGAAGGAAATAGACTTTCGGGAAGTCCAGGAAGCTCAGAGAGTCCCAAAGAAGTTGG
>PVJI01023464.1:0-23536 GCA_004026765.1 Micronycteris hirsuta
TCCCTTCGCTCTGCACCTTCTGGCTCACCAAACTTGATGAATGTATCTTCTTTAATTCCTTGGTTGTCGGACTTCCTCTCAATATGATTTTCTGTCAGATCTGGCTGTGTTTGGATGTGTAGATTTCTGATTTTTTCCCTTGTTTGGTTGTGCGAGGCGGTACGGTGCATTCACCTATGCCGCCATCTTAGGAAGTCTCAGATTTTGAGTCTTTAGTTTCTGGGTCAGCCAGCCCCCACCTCACCTGTGTCCCCACCTTCCTGCATGTCCTCTCCACCTGGCTGTCCATCTCTGCCCCTACTAGTGGTATGGATGAATGTTTCTCTAACTCCTTGGTGTCTGGAGTTCCATGCAGTTTGATTTCTTTTTTTTGTTTGTTTGTTTCTTATAGGAAGCTACTAAAACTTTGTTGTATGTGTTCTTATGCTTTATATTCTGACCTCTGTGTTCATCACATCTTATGAAAATATAAACAAAAAAAAATATGAGTTCTGGTTGTTTTTATGTTTTTAAATTGTTTGTTATCCTTTTTTGGTTGTGTAGGGAAGTGAAGCATTTCTACCTATGCCTCCATCTTGCTGGAACTTGTATCTATTGAGTTCTTAATTAAAATTATTATTAATTCTTTTAAATTTTCAAGATTCTATTAGGATATTTTTAAGCTTAAGTCTTGTTCCTATGAAACACTCACTCTTTTATGACAAGTGAAGGACTAAGGTAATGAGGCATGAAGCCTGTGTTTGTGAAGCTCTGACAATAGGGAGAGAGGAAGTCATCAGGTGCCGAATCCAGTTCAAACTCATGTCAGAGAAGGAAAAGGAGGAGATGCAAATATGAGAATACTGCAGAAGTCAGACTGCTAAGGAAGGGCAACTGGCTTTGTTGTAAGGACATCAGGTATATACAGAGTTTTTCTTCTTTCTGGAAAAACTTGTTTGGTTGCTCAGGGTCTTTTGTGTTTTCATTAATTTAGGGAAGAAGAGCCACCCCATAAAATCTTTTCTGAATAAAACTGTTGGCCTCTCCCAAGAACTCATGATTCCTCACCATTCTTCCCTGTCATAACCATACTATCTAGTGCCACAATATCAAGGGCTAACACTTTTAAAGATAATAAGTGTCTAGGGTCAAATTTATATTTGATATAATTTAGTCTTACTTTTTGAGGTCTGACCTTTTAAGAAGAAATCTACTCTTTTGTTTTCATTTATTCTCCCTTTGGTTCTGACAAACAAGTCACAGGAACAAATGCTCCTAAAATTCCCAAAATCTTGTGCAAAGCAAATTCTCTAA
The DNA here is from genome assembly GCA_004026765.1 of Micronycteris hirsuta. Classification (NCBI taxonomy): domain Eukaryota; kingdom Metazoa; phylum Chordata; class Mammalia; order Chiroptera; family Phyllostomidae; genus Micronycteris; species Micronycteris hirsuta. The sequence goes on from PVJI01023464.1 coordinate 1,294, forward strand.
GTCATGTGAGAGAGCTACAGAATGTTAAGATGGAGAGGAAGAATCTAGTCAAAGGACCTGTATATCGGGTTCAGTCCCCACTCTAACAAATCTGGAGTCGTATCACAGGCCCTCAAAGTAATGTTTATTGATATATGTCAAGTTCATACTCTGGTTTCTCTTCAGATTGTATAAATCTTTTGCCTTTTACATCAAATTCAGGATTTTCTCAAAACCTGGAACTTAATTGTCTATTAATGTTCTCAGTTATTTATTTACTACTGCTTTCTGGGGAAGAAAACATTTTATGAAGCCCTTACACTTACCAAATTGAAATGCGGTATCTATGAGGAGACTGAAAATGCCTGAAAGGTAGTTGAACAACACAAGTTTGATATAGGCAGAAGTACTTTTAGAAAACAGGAAGCTAAGCAGGTACATGAGGGGAATGGCAGACCAGCCGTATAGCATGAAGATCAGCATTGTGTCCAGGAAGTGGTAATCTGTGAGATATATATCTAGCTGGCAGAATTTAAACACTCCCTGAAACACACAGGATACAGAGAGTAAAGGCAAGTGAGACCTAAGTGCAAAAACAATTAAAGCCAAAACCTTTAGAGATTGAACTAGCAAGCCCTCTCCTTATTTACCACAGACATACTCATTAATTAAATAGTTTACTCTCTTAAAAAAAAAGTCCCAGCCATCTCCTCTTCCCCAGAGGGCAGTCCAGGCAGCAGAACCTTTATAATTCCCTTTATTTCTTTTTTTTACCTTGGAGGGGATTTTTAAAACATTCATAAACAAAATCAGTATACATTCCCTCAATAATCCTAATTATCAACTTTCCTAGAAAGTAGATTATTTCTGTAAAGAGAGACTTTCTTCAAAGATTTTTTTCTTTTGACTACATACCTTACATATCACTGATATCTACTTTTAGACTGGGTCTCCTAGTTCTATTCCATTCCTCTACTCCCATCACATCCACTTCAGCAATTCTGAGACCTCTTTCTAATTTTTTTTCTTCTAAGTACTTTTACTTTTACAGTGCCTTTCTCACCAACCCAGTGAGGTAAGCAAGGTGGTAATTTTATTCTCAGTTTACAAATCAGTTAAGTGGTTTGCCTAAGAACACTAGAAAGTGGCAGAGTCAAAATTAGCCAAAGTTATTGTCTCCAGGTTCTATACTGTTTATATGTAGTCACATTGGCATTCCAAAATACCATTCCCATCCTTTACATTTTTTTGGTTATTACTATTTTTGTTTTTTAACTTGTTCCCCACCCTCCGCTGCCATAGTCCATTCTACTAAATAATTACATGCAGCAACAACAGGCTTTCCTTAGTATCCATGCCTATCTACTTTTTAAAGTTAAATTTATTGTGGTGACATTGGTTAATAATATGTGTATCAAATGTACATTTCTGTAATACGTGATCTGTATATTGCATTGTGTGCCCACCACCCAAAGTCAAATCTTCTTCCATTACCATATATTTGTGCCCTTTTACCTTTACCATCCTTCTGTTTCCTTCCTTCTGGTAACCACCATACTATTGTCTGTGTCTATGAGTTTCAGTTTTATATTCCACACATGAGGGAAATCATATGGTTCTTGACTTTTCCCATCTAACATTTCTTTTAGCATGATATTCTCAAGGTCCATTCATGTTGTTGCAAAAGGAAGTATTCCATCTTTTCTTATTGCTGAGTAATATTCCATAGTATATATGCACCATATCTTCTTTATCCAGTCCTTTATCTAAGGATAATTTGGTTGTTTCCATATCTTGGCCACCATAAATAATGCTACAATGAACACAGGAGTGCATATGTCTTTGTGAATAAATCCTTTAAAGTTTTTTTGGATAGATACCGAGAAGAGAGGTTGCTGGGTTATATGGTAACTCTATTCTTAATTTTTTGAGGAGCTTCCATATTGTTTTCCAGAGAGGCTGTACCCAGTTACATTCCCACCAACAGTGAATGAGGGTTTCTTTTTCTCCAAAATATCTCCAACATGTGTTATTGATTGTCTTGTTGATAACAGCCATTCTAACAAATATGAGGTGGTATCTCATTGTAGTTTTGATTTGCATTTCTCTAATAGCTAGTGAAGTTGAACATCTTTTCATGTATTTGTTGCCATTTGTATGTCTTTTGGGGAGAAGGATCTGCTCAGGTCCTTTGCCCATATTTTTAGTTTGATCTTTTTGTTTGATGTTGAGTTATATGAGTTTTTAAATATTAACCCCTTTCAGAGCTGTTGTTTGCAAATATCTTCTCTCTTTTTGTTGGTTGCCTTTTTGTTTTGTTGGCAGTTTCTTTTTCTATGCAGAAGCTTTTTAGTTTGATATAGCCTCATTCATTTACTTTGCCATTACTTCCCTTGCCTTTCAGGTCAAATTCATAAAATCTCTAAGAACAAGGTCCATAAGTTTAGTACCTATGTTTTCTTCCATGTAATTTATTATTTTGAATTAATTTTTGTTTATGTGGACAAACTGTAATTTCATTTTTTAATTTTATTCTTTTGCATGTGGCTTTCCAATATTCCCAGCACCATTTATTGAAGAGGCATTCTTTTCTCCATTGTATGTATGTGGCTCCTTTATCAAAAATTACTTGCTCATATGCTGGGAACCATCCTGCCTGGTTTCAGAAGCTATAACCCTGCCAACAGGAAAAAAGGCCCCATGGCTAGGTGACCTTGGGACCATAAGCCACTAAGGAGACAAAACTTATCTTACTGGCAGGGGTACAGCCTCTGCCCCCTTTACTTCACCCTGCTTGGCCCCTGGAGGATGGCAAAATAGTCAATGACAGTAGGGTTCCTCAAGGAAGGAACAATCTCAAAGACAGGCATTGTTGCAAAGGGGCTATCAGGACTTAGGGGATTATGGAGGAAAGACAAAAGACCCTCACCCCTCGGCTTTATCATAGCCTGAGTCCTCATTCTATCTGTAAAAAGTCTCCTAATCTCTTGGCTGCCTTGCTCCCCCCACCTGATTCAGTCCTGAAACAATGCCGAAGGCGGGGTGCAGCCCTGTGCCAGAACTGGCCATTCCTGGTGGGCGGGGGTTGGAGGAGGTCTAAAAAAAGAATGCATTAAATCCTGTGAAAACTGCTTTGCTAAGTATGTCCTCAATTTAAATGTTAAGGGTCCAAGCACAAAATAAGTTTGTTTCCCAAGGTTTTACAGCTGATTGGCATCACCCTGTCTACCAGACCCTGACTCTAAAGGACCCCCATGATCTCAGAAATATTATCTATAAACCATACCTCCTTTCTCTCATATGCATCCCTACGCAAACTAAACTCAATAAAAAGCCCATTGAAAGAGAGACTTGAGACCTTTCTCTCAGAGGAAGCCCTCCAGTTGGTCAGCCTTTTCTTTCCAAGCAGATCATGTCTTGGTAGACTTAGTCTCATCTGTGGCAGCCAGGAGAGCACTGCTGGATGAAGCTCCCCCACACTCATATACACATGGTTTAATTTCTGGGATCTAAATTCTGTTCCATTGGTTTGTGTGTCTGTTTTTCTGCCAATGCCATGCTGTTTTGATTATCATAGCTCTGTAGTATAATTTAAAGTCAGGTAGTGTGATACCTCTGGCTTTTTTTCAGGATTGTTTTGACTATTTGGGGTCTTTTGTGGTTCTATAAATATCTGATGATTTTTGGGATTCTATTACTTTTAAAAATGTCATTGGAATTTTGATGAGGATTGCATTAAATTTGCATATAGCTTTGGGTAATGTGGCCATTTTAACTGTGCTGATTTTTCTAATCCATGAATAAGGAATATCCTTCCATTTTATTGTATCTTTTTCAATCTCTCTTAATAATGTTTTGTAATTTTCTGTATACAGCACTTTAACACTCTTTGTTTACTCCTATGTATTTTATTCTTTTGCATCAGTTGAGAAAGGAATTGTTTATTTTTTTCTGAAATTTCATTTTTAGTATATAAGACTGCAGACAGCTATTTAGGTCCCCTACTATGATTGTGTTTTTTGTCAGTTTCTCTCTATGTTCTGTTAGTGTTGCTTTATACATTTCAGTGCTACCTGATTGGGTGCATGTATATTAAGAAGTTCTATGTCTTCTTGATAAAATGTCCATCTTTGTTTCTTGTTACCTTTGTTATCTTGAAATCTATTTTGTTGTATTTAAGAAAGTCCACAGATACTTTTATGTGGATGCCATTTGCTTCGAGAATCTTCCCACCCTTTCACTTTAAGTTTATCTTTGTCTTTGTAGCTTAGATGTGTGTCCTAAAGGCAACACATTGTTGGGGACCACTCTGTGTGGTTTCCAAGACTGTAGCCCCTTGAGAGCAGCCCTGAAAGGGGCTAGTAAGTCTCCCTGGAAAACCAGGTGAAAACACAGATGGCAGACATGACTTGACTCTAACACCGAGGGTTCCCATGGGAACGAGGCCTGATAAATACATTGTACCCCTTGAAGCTTGCTCTGCTTTCTTTGGTATAGACCTGGTGATAAAAATCAGATGATTAAGTTTGAGGCAATAAAAGCCATTTGGGAGAAGGGCTCCAGGTATTCTCCACTAGAGGGAATTTCCACCCCCTTTCCCGCTGGAACAGCAAGATTGTGTCGGGGAGGACTTATTTACCATCTGTGGTGGACGGGAGGATTCTGCGGGCCAGATTTCCTCCCACATCTGGCGACCTGAACAGGGACAGAGGCTACAAGCCTTCAACTCGGACAGGCACACCTAGACAGACAGGATTTGGCACCTTTCATCCCAAGTAAGGGACCAGTGGCAAAAGAACTTTTTGGTTATGCTCAGAGGTGTCTAAGACAAGGGAAAGGGGATTTCTTTCAGGGCTGCCTCTCTTGAGGTCATTTTGCATTAGATAAGCGGAACCAGGTCTGTTTGCTTTCTTGTCTTTTGGGAAACTTGGTTTGATATTTGTTGTTTTGTGTAACCCTGGAATCTTCTGCCTCTGCTGTTTGGGCTGTGCTATTCGAGCCTCTAGAAGTTATTCACTGTACTGGTTGGTGTGAGATAGTAGTTGATAGACCTAGGCAGGCCTAGGAGGAATGGAAAATCACTAGGCAGGAAACTGTACCTTGGGAAACTGCCTCCCGACCCTACCCATGACAAACAGATGCCCGGCTAAGATTAGGGTCTGGGGTCGGCCTATCCAGCATAACAGGATGCAGCTCTAACTTGGGCCTGACAAGATGTATCAAGAACAATGGTCAGCAGAAATAGTACCCAGCAACCAGCTCTAGCCAATCAGACCCTGACACCCCAACCAGTTACTCTTCGCGGGTTTTTGCGCTTAAAAACCCTGCCCTAAGAACAACAGAACGAGTCCTAACCTCCCTAGGTTGGCCCCACTTTCCCCCAGGAGTCCTAACCTTCCTTGGTTGGCCCCACTTTCCCTCTTATTCCCGCTAATAAACCCTGCTCCTCAGCTCACTGCATCTGTCTGGTTTCTTGAGTGACTCTGACCTAACAGTAGTGTCTCTGCTGTTTGGGCTTTTGTGTATTTGTGGTACCAGTTGGTTTCAGTTAATGTCTCTGCTATTTGGGCTTCATGCCATTTAAATCTTGTCAGGGTCACTTGTAGCACCAGGTGGTGTGAGATAAGATTCTGAGGCTAGTGTCTCACTCCCTCCTTTTAGAGGATTTAATTTGAAAATACTGGTTTGCTTGAATTTTTGTCTTTGCTTTGGGTTTTGTTTTTGTTTTTGTTTTTTAAGGAATGGCTCAGTCTCAGTCTCGAAATGTTTTGCTAAACTTACTCTGGTAAATAGAATGAGATCTCTAATGTTGTTACATCATAAGGATTCTACTCAGAAAGAATTTAAATTGATTGTTTAAAGTAGGAAAAAGATCTCTCTCCCCTCTCAGATAGTAAAAATCTCAGGAAGAAAAACAATGAGAAAGTGTGTCTTTTAAACACTCTGAATCCTCCTTCTGGAAGCCCAGGAGCTACTCTGGTCCTGGGAACTGGTCATGCCTTGCCTGGTGTCTCTTCCCATTAGTGTAAGATAAGGGAAGGGGGATTTCACAAGCAGCACTCTGTGACCCTCCACATTTATGTCATTCCCTAGCAATTAGTCAGAAGAGGCTTACAGACCTAGCTAGGCGGAGTGAGGGTGAAGGAGGACAAAACCAAAAGTAAAAAACTATCCCAGCCACCAATGTAGGCTTGGGACTTTCTAAGGAGCAGGAGATGTATTCTCAACTGCTTCAGCAGCTTCTTCAGGCTGTGGGATTCAGGTTGAAAAACAGAATTTAACTAACTTTAATTAGACAGTAAAGAGCTACTGTCCATTGTTCCCAGATAAAGGCTCTTTAGATTTAGAAGTGTGGGAAAAAGTAGGACAGAAATTGAAATGGTACCAGGAGAATGGGGCCTTAATAGGACATTAGAATTTGTTGACCTGGAGCCTAGTTAGAATGGCTCTGGTCCCTATTCATACTAGAAGCCCTCATGGTCAGGAAAGCTTAGACAAAAAAAAAAAAAAAAGGGACCTATGGGATGATGGTGGGCATAGTTGCTGAACCTAATAATAAAAATCCGCTGCTGCAAATAGAGGAAAAGGCTAGCCCAGAAACAGCAGGGAGCCTGTCTTTCCAAGTAAAGAAAACAGGTGGCACTTTTAAATCTTAGGCCATTTTTCAGCAGCTGCAAATGGAGGAAGTAGCTACCCTGGCTGCTCTGAGATTTATCTCTAGGATTTACTTCCGCCCCTCCCCCAACCCCTCCTGCTCCATTAGATCCACCTTTGGCCCCTAGCTAGACCACCACAGATAGGCAACAATGTCTCTGAGAGGCTGAGAAAGCAGGAGACTAGAAAGCTCTTCCTGCTTTCCCCATTATCACTAAACAGCGCTGCCAGCCAACACATGAGCCTTTGCCTTTTGGGATATATACAAAGACTTAAAAAACAGTATTAAAGAACAGGGTTCAGTTGCCCTACACTACGGGGCTCTTATCAGCCATCACTGAAGGATATTGGATGGCCCCTTGTGATTGGTGTGCCTTAGCTAGAACTGTCCTTATGCCCGCCCAATTTTCTTTATGGCATTCAGAATGTAGGAACGCTGTTGCTACCAAGCAGCGGAAAATAACAGCAGCAGAAATCCAGTCCAGCTTAACATGCTTCTGGGGACTGGTGAATATGAATCTGCCCAAGCGCAGGTGAAAATGGACCCTCAAGCTTTCTCCCAATGATCCCAGGCTGCTTTCTGTGCCCTAAAGATGATCCCAAAGGTTAAAGCCCAGGGGCCATGCTCCTTTGTTAATATTCCTCAAGGAGCCACGGAGGCTTATTTAGATTGTATTGATAGACTGTAAGGAGCAATTCAAAAACAGGTTGAGAATCAGGAAGCAGCTGAGACCCTTTTATTACAATTGGCTTATGAAAATGCAAATAATGATTATAAGGCTGTACTCAATCCTCTCAAACTAACCACTACTGGCATTAGTCAATTTATGGAACAACATTGAGCCACATTGCTAGCGGCTGCCATAAAAGGGGAAATTAAATGCTTTGATTGTGGCAGACCAGGACACACCAACATGAGTGCCGGAACAGATAACAGAATAGTCTAAAGAATCCGCCCAGTAAAGATCGCCCACAATGTGGTAAGGGTAAACATTGGGCAAGAGAGTGTAGGTCTCAATATGATGAAAATGGCAAACTGCTCCCACCTCAGGGAAAAGGGCAGAGGGGCTCATACTTCGGTGCCCTAAACCCCAACAGGAGTTATCCCTGTAGCAGCAATCAACTGCCCTGGGCTCAGGAACATGCCAAGTCACCCATCTCTGCGCTGCCACAAGGGGGAGTGCAGGATTGGATTTGGTCACTACCCAAGAACTCTTCTTGAATAGGATAACATCCTCATAGCTCCTTCGGGAGTATGGGGACCATTGCCTGAGGGCACTGTTGGACTGATTTTTAGGAAGATCTAGCGTTACCACTGAAGGGATTTTAGTAATTCCCTCCAGCCTGCAGTAAATGATTCTGATTATCAGGGAGAAATAAAAATTATGATCAGAGCCTTTGGATATCATGTCATTCTTGCCCAAACTTGTATAACCCAACTTCTTCTTCCCTATACAGTGCCAAATACTCAAAATATTAAGAGAAGGAAAGGGGGCTTTGGTAGTAATAATACTCAATCTGTTTTTTGGCCCACCTCCATTAAGTTAAATAAATCTCTTTTAGGAATAACAATCAAAGACAGAACCTTCCATGGCCTAGATACAAGTACAGATGTCTCTGTAATTTCTAGCCAATACTGGCCTCCAAATTGGCCTCTAACAGAGGCTGACATCTATAACTGGCATAGGAGGCGTGTCTCAACCATGCAGAAGTGTCTGGTCCCTCAGGTGCTAAGGCCCTAATGGACAGGTAAGGCAAATTCAGCCCTATGTCCTTCTAGCCCAACTTAATATTTGGGGATGAGACCTTCTTACTCAGTGGGGAATGAAAATCACCTTCCCACCTTTTCGCTAATGGCCACTGTTTAGATATCTCCTCTATCCCTCACATGACTTTCAGATATGTCTGTGTGGGTCGATCAGTGACCACTGAAATGGGAGAGGTTAGGAAAAACCCATGAATTAGTAAAACAACAATTAGAGGCAAGACACATTGAGCCATCAACAGCCCGTGGAATACTCTGATTTTTGTAGTTCCTAAAAATCAGGGCAATGGAGGCTTACACAAGATCTTAGAAAAATTAATGAGATACTTCAACCAATGGGAGCACTCCAGCCTGGAGTCCCCAATCCAGCTTGCCTCCCTAAGGATTGGCTACTTTTTTTTTTTTTTTTAAGATTTTATTTATTTATTTTTAGAGAGAGGAGAAGGGAGGGAGACAGAGAAGGAGAGAAACAGCAATGTATGGTTGCCTCTCACATGGCCCTCACAGGGGACCTGGCCCGCAACCCAGGCATGTGCCCTGACCGGGAATCAAACCGGGACCGTCTGGTTCCCAGCCCACGCTCAGTCCACTGCACTACACCAGCCAGGGCAGGATTGGCTACTTTTAATAATTGACTTAAAAGATTACTTTTTACAATTCCCTTGGTTGAAAAGGACAGAGAGGAATTTACTTTCTCTGTCCCAGGTCCCAACAACTCTCAACTACTACAGAGATTCCACTGGAAAATCCTGCCTCAAGGCATGTTAAATTGCTGAACTATCTGCCAGCATTTTATCCACCAAACCATACGGCCTATCCGGGAAAGATTCTCTAATTCTATAATAAATCATTATATGGATGATATCCTAATCGCTGCCCTGTTGCTGCCCGTCTTATGAGAAGCTAGCTAAGACTTATACTTACTTAAAGGAAGCTGTGTCTAATGCAGATTTAATTGTAGCCCCTGAAAAAGTCCAACAATCTGGAAATCTTGGAAATACTTGGGGCACATTCTCTTTCACTGGAAAATTCAGCCTCAAACACTCCAAATTAATCCACCAGAATGCTCAACCCTTAATAACCTCCGGCAACTATTGGGTGTTATTAACTGGAGTCAACCTAGCCTAGGAATTACCACCCATCAGCTTACTCATTTATTCAATACCTTAAAAGGAGACTCCAACCTAAATTCCCCTAGAACTTTGTCCCCCCAGGCTCTCCAAGAATTAGACCTTGTCAATCAACATATTAATAAAAGGCAGCTCACAAGAGTAGACCACCAATTTCCCATCAGGCTATCCTGCTTTCCAACTCTAGGTACCCCCATGGGATTAATTGGTCAACTATTACCTCAGTTAGGCATGATAGAATGGTTATTTCTCTCTCATCAGCCTCAACATACTATTACCACTTATATTACAGCTCTATGCCAGCTTATTATTAAAGGACGTGAGAGAACTCAACAACTTGTTGGCCATGATCTGGCCATTATTCATGTCCTGCTTACCCAAATCTATCTACAACAGCTGCCCAGTCAGTCTCTAGAATTTAAATGTGCTATCACAGATTTTGTTGGCAAAAATAGAAATTAGCCTACCCTCAGACAAATTATTACAAAACATCCCAATTCTCTATATTCATTTAAAAAAATTAGTAAGACCCCTACCCCCAAAGCAAGGACTGTTTTTATTAATGGCTCAGGGAAAAGAGGGAAAGCCACCATCACCTGGCAGGAAAATGAGGAATGGAAACACTGTATTTCTTATGGTCATGTTTGCACTCAATGGGCCGAGCTCTCAGGGGTTGCTCTGGCTCTCCAACAGTGGCCTCATGAGCCCTTAAATCTGGTTTGTGACTCTGGTTATATTGTATATACTTTCCTTCATATAGACTAGGCTCTCGTTAAGGGGTCCATTGACCCTCCTCTACTCAGTCTATTTTTATCCTTACAAACTTTGTTAGATAAAAGGGAGTATATTTTGTTACTCATATGCATTCCCATACAGGCCTCCCTGGTCCTATGTCTGAAGGCAATGCCCAAGCTGATGCTCTAGCAAGCACAGTAGATACCTTTCACAAAAGACTATCGCCTACCATCAATTTTTTCATCGAAATAGTCATGCACTTTGCAAGGAGTTCAAACTCCCATGTTCTCAGGCCAAACGAATTATTAAAGAATGTCCAGATTGCCAGGCCTTAGGTAAGGCATTATCCTCTATTGGAATTAATCCTAGAGGTTTAGAGCCACAAATAATCTGGTAAACTGATGTTACCCATTACCCTCCTTTTGGGAAGTTTAAATTTCTTAAAGTCTATACTAATACTTTCTCCGGAGTATTACATGCTTTCACCCTTACAGGTGAATCAGCTAAGAACGTGCAGGCCCACTGGCTTGAGGTTTTTAGCCATCTGGGCCGTCCACAACAAGTTAAAACTGATAAAGGACCAGGGCATACAGCCCAATCCACTCAAGATTTTCTATGAAGATGGGAAATTCAACACAAAACAGGCATCCCTTGTAATCCCACAGGTCAAGCAATTGTTGAATGTGCCCATCATATTTTTAAAACTCTTCTTTACAAAAAAGGGGGATCCAGGAAACCTCCTTCAGAAATCTGATAATGCTAGCCATGTATACTTACAAATTTCTTAATTGTGATAATTCTCTTAATATACCAATCGAGAAACATTTCAATCGACCAAAGGTAGATAATAAGGGGCCCCATCCCTTAGTGCTGTACAGAGATCCTTTGGGAGAAGGAAAATGGGAAGGGCCAATTGAATTATTAACATGGGGAAGAGGATATATTTGTGTTTCAGCCCCTAAAAGTCCTCCGTGGCTACCCAACAAAAGAGTGAAACCCTACCATGGGAGACCAACCCCACCAACCCTTGTGGATAACTCAGACCAAGAGAATCCAGCATCTTGAGGACCTGACCGACCAGCTGTCCCAGATGGCTGTGAGCAAGCACTGATGTTGGACCTGAGCCCATTGTCAGAATTGGGAGAAGCAGGCCATGGAGGGTAACGTGGGGAGATTAAAAACCCCTCAATAGCAGGGCTGAAGAGGTCATGAAGGTTGTAGGGGTACAAGACTCTCCTGAAAATCTGTTTCTAGCCTATTTGTCAGTAGTGTCCTCTAATTCCATCGAGACCGTGTTGATATTTGTCATGTTAGCTTGTTTTGGAGGCTTGGGCCTCACTGCTGAAACTCAGCATACTTACTGGAGCCATATCCTCGATCCACCTATATTTAAGCTGTACACCTGGTGGAATTCCGAGCCTCCTTTATCTAGCAATGATACCAAATGCACAGGAGGTGTCTGGCTTCCACCAGATGGACCTTTAGAAGAAAATCGACATTGGTTAACATTTACGTGCTTGTTTTTCCACACTATCTGACACCCTATGTCTACCTATAACCTTCAAATGGTATGCACATGCCATTGTCAATAAGAGGTCTCGAACTAATGTCTCCTTAATAGGAGCCATAGGCTTTAAAAGAGAAACAGATGGGGACGACAATAACCCCCCGGTCGTACCCTTTGTGAAAGTAAGGCAAAAACTACTGAGCTTGTCACTTGGTCATAGTGTAGAGATCAACAGCCCTCACTCATTGATATTCCTAATGCCCCGTTAACAGCTGAAAACTGGGGTGCCAAGTGGAAAGTGAATGTTAATATGGGTTCTACCATTGTCCCTGCCAAACCTAATACTATATACGGTAGTATAGGGTGGTGTGGCAGGGGAACTGGAGCTCCTATTATGAGTTACTTCCCCAAATCGCAGTAGCTCTCGGCATACTAATACTTGGAAAATGGAACTCCCCTTCATAGAATGCCTTCTAGGACACCTTCAATGTAAAGAAGAGATGGAGTCTGGAATGGATTATTGTATTATAGAGAATCTTAATAGTTCCTGGGTTACTGTATGTACTTCTCACCCTTACCTTTTTCTAGCCAGCCCAGGGATGCCCCATTTAACCTATAATAATAACAACTCTATGGTATTTAGTCTCTATACTTCCCCTGGCTCTATCTATGCTAGCTGTCTTACTCATGCTAATGTCACTCAGCTCAATGTCACCATAGTTTTTGTAGTTCACAAACAGAAATCTGGCTGACAGTTAATGTGACCTGTGAATGGGAAGATCCAGGAGGCCTGGGCACCTTTCAATGGTGCTCCCTCTCAAGTGAGAGTGTGGAGCTTCTTAGGAGCTCTCATTGCTTGTATTGTTTCTGCTATCATTATAGCTGCCTCTGCTGCAGCGGCTGTCACTACTCTGGCAGAGTCTGTCCAGACTGCTCATGCTGTTGATGCCCTCACCCCAAAGTCCTTCCCCAATGCAACTCAAGAAATGATCCAACAAACACATATTGACCAGGAAATCCTTGTCAGGCTCTCAGCCATAGAGTCTGCAATAATATGGCTGGGAGAATGGCAGGATGCTCTTGTCACTTGCCAACAACTCACTTGTCACCCCCCTGAAGTGGAACTCCAATCAGCACTCATGGGAGGAGGTCCAATATCACCTGCAAGGGGCCTTTTCCTCCAATCTCAAGGGACAAATTGATCGACTCTAGCTTGAGCTATGCCAACAACTTCAAGACATTAAGTGACTCACTGAGCAAGAGGTCCTTCAGACCCTGCATGACAACTTACAATGGCTTAATCCAAAGACTTGGTTTGAAGAACTAAATTTATGTGTCTGCATCATGGGGGCTATAGGACACCTCCTAATCATTGTGGTCTGTTGTGCTTTGAAATACATATACAAATTGTTTTCTAGGGATCATATAAGTGAAGAGTAAGTAGCAGGTTTCGTCGGACTTACCACTGTGTCCGCCATCACAAATAAAAAAAGGGGAGATGTTGAGAGCCATCCTGCCTGGTTTTAGGGACTGTAGCCTCATTAATGGGCAAAAGAGTACCACATCTAGGGCTGAGCAAAAAGGCCTTGGGGCCATGAACCACTAAGGAGACAGAACCTGTCCTCCTGGCAGGAACACAGCTCCTGCCTCCCTCACTTCCCCCTACTTGGCCTGGGTGGATGACGGGTTAGGTAACGACGGGTAAGATCCCTCAAGGGAGGGGCAGCCTAAAACAGGCACAGTCATGAAGGGCCATTGGGGAAGGACTTTGGGGTCTACAGAGAAGGGGCAGAAAGACCCTCACCCCTCGGCTTTGTCAGCCTGAGTCCTCATTCTGTCTGTAAGAAGTTTCCTAATCTCTTGGCTGCTGTGCTTCCCACGCCTGACTCAGCCTGAAAACAATGCCAGAGGCAACTTCGGCCTTGTACTGGAATGAACAGCTCCCCAGGGGCAAATCTCGCCTGAGAAAGAATGTACATTTTGCCCTTTAAAGCCTGCTCTGCCTAGCATAACCCTGTTAATTACAGCAGCACTAGTGCCTTTGGTTATGTCACCATAACAAATAAAAAAGGGGAAGATGTTGGGGACCGCTCTCTGTGGTTTCTGAGACTGTAGCCCCTAAAGAGCAGCCCTGAAAGGGTCTGGTAATTATCCCTGGAAAACCATGTAAAAACAGGTGGCAGACGTGACCCAACTCTAACACCAAGGTTTCCCATGGGAATCAGTCCTGATAAATACATTGTATCCTTTGAAGCTTTTTCTGCTTTGTTTTGTACAGCCCTGGTGATATAAACTGGATGTTTAAGTTCAAGGCATAAGGAGTAAACTCCTTATCTCATGAAATACATCTTAAAGACCCTCTGGTGCCAGTATGACTAACAGACCCTGACCTATGACAGATCTCTGTGTTCCTTCAATTGTTATATATAGATAATACCTGTTTTTGTATGATTATAGCCTTTTTGACATTGATTGATGAACTATGAATGTATGCTGTGTACACCTACACATACCATTCCCAATAAAAGCCATTTGGGAGAAGGGCTTGGGGCATTCTCCACTAGAGGGAATTGCCACCCCCTTTCCCGCTGAAACAGCAAGATTGTGTCCAGGGTGACTTATTTACCATCTGTGGCGGACAAGAGGATTCCAGAGTTACTCCTGCAGCACATGGTTTGGTTTTCTTTTTTGATCCATCTGCTACTCTGTGCCTTTTTATTGGTGAATCAGTCCATTTATATTTAGGGTAATTATTAATGCATGAGGGTTTTCTGTAGCCATGTTTTTATCTTGTTTTCTGGTAGCTTTGTGCCTTGATTGCTTTATTATTTTGTGTTTCTATCTGTTTATGCTTGGTGGTATTCCATACTTTTTTCCTGTTTCTTTTTTTTTAAGTCATGTGTTTCAGTTTTGTGTGTGGTTGTCATTAGCTTAATTCAAAAGAAATTTTCATATATACAGTACCTCTTTTTATTCAAAATGCATCTTATCTCCATCCCCCTTTAAAATTCAGACTTGTACATGCTCCTCTTTTATGTTTTTGTTGTCACAAAGTATCCCTATCTACATTGTGATTTTGGCGGGGGGATCTTAGAATTTTGTAACCTTGCGTTCTTTGTTTCAGGTAGAATAACCACCTTGAGTAGTTGCTGCAATGGAGTTCTTCTGGTGGTAAATGCCCTCAACTTCTGTATGGCTGAAAAAGTCTTTATTTCTCCTTTATAGCCAAAGGATAACTTTCCTGGATATATTATTCTTGGCTGGTCATTTCTTTCTTTCTGTAGTTTGAATATTTGGTTTCATTTTTTTTCTAGCTTGTAGAGTTTATGCTGAGAAGTCTGATGATAACCTAAGGGGCTTTTCTTTATAGTTTACTTTCTTCTTTGACCTGGCTGCCTTGAGAATTCTTTTATTTTTGTCATTAGTTTTTGACAGTTTTAATACGGTATGCCTTGGAAAAGGTTTCCTTGGATTGAGGTAACTAGTTGTTCTATTTGCTTCTTGGATTTCAAGATCCAGTGCTTGCCATAAGTTTGGGAAATTTTCATCAACTACTTATTTAAATAGGCTCTTTGTTCCTTTCTCCCACTCTTCTACTTCTGGTATGCGTATTATTCTTATGTTGCTTTTTTCTGGTGGAGTCAGATAGTTCTCATAGAGCTCTTTCATTTTTTTAAATTTTCAAGTCTCACTCTTCTTCCCTCTCTATCATTTGTAGATTTATATCTTTGATGTCGCTTATTCTTTCTTCTATCTGGTCAGCTCTATTTCCTATGCTCACTAGTTCATTCTTGGTCTATTTTATTGAGTTATTCATCTTCAGAATTTGTATTTGGCTCTTTTTTAAAAATTTCAGTCTCTTTGGAAAAGTACTCACTTTGTTCATTGATTTTGTTTCTGAGCTCATTAAACTGCCTCTCTGTGTTTTCTTGCATCTCACTGAGTTTTATCAGAACTGAAATCTTGAACTCTCTGTCATTTAAGTCACACATTTCCTGCCTTTAAGTAAAATTTATGGAGATTTTTCATTTTCTTTCTGAGATGACTTGTTACCTTGGTTATTTGTGGTATTTGATGGATTCCTTCTCTGTCTAGGCATCTATTTATGAGTGGCACTTTTCTAGTGGATTGATAAGAAGTCTTTCCATTGTTTTCCAGTATGTGGTGCCAAATCACAAGGTTTCTAGCTCTCTTGCATTTCCCTGGCTTTTCTGATTTCTCTGGGGCGGTAGAAAATGGCCTGTGTTCCCAGGGAAGGTGAGGACCTCCCCTGTAATCTGGTCACCCTGGTCTCAGTGGACCACCCTTGCAGTGGAATGTGGTGGGTGATAGGATTCCAAATCTGTGAAATCCCAGTGCTATTTTTTCACAGCCCAATGGCACAAGCAGTGCAGCTGTGGTGCATGGAGGTGGAACGAGCTGAGAAAAGTGGGCTGCTTCCTTTTTCGCTTTACTCTCCCAGTAATGTTGACCCCTGACCTGCATGACATTTCTCCTGCACCTCCACCCAACGCTGAGATTAATTTCAGGGTTCACATGTTGCTCAGGGAATAAGTGGTTCTGTAATACCAGTTCTCAGGTTTTCAGGTAACGGGCTCTTCTACCCAAAATGAAGGATGAGGGGAGGTGAGTTCTGGGAGGTTACGGGAAGGCAGCCAAGGTCTGTGGCTTTGTTTCTCCACTGGAATGCTAATTGCCAGATAACTGTAGCTGCACATCTATGCTTCATCACTGCCAAGGTCACTGGGCTCAGCTACAGATGGTACTGCCTACTCCTGCAGAAGTTCTCAATGAATCTCTTTATTCCTGCTAGATGAAAGGAATGCCAGTGGCAACCTGATTCCTTACCTCTTCATGGTGAGCCCTACAGTAATCTCTGAGCTGCATCCATGGATAATCTGTTTCTCTCCCACTTACCCATCTTCAGATGTTTAATGCACGGATTCCTCACACATGTTTGTGCAGTGAACATGGATCTATTGTTGAGTTATAGCTGTTTGAATTGTTGAAACTTCAATGGGAGAGACCAAGGGAGTCTCTCACACTGCCATTCCTCTAATGTCACTGTCTCTTTCTAAATTTTTAATTAAAATAGAAAACCAGACAACGAAGCACAAAATTAGAGGGACATAAATTTAATGGATGGTGGGGGTGGAGATGAACTAGTTTTTAGAGGAAATAAATTTCTGGAAATCTTTATCTTATTAGTATTACAGTTTCTCTACAAATATCAGGGTTGTGTTTTGGGGAAGTTGCACAATTATGTAGCAGGAAAATCAAGAAGTAAATAGTAAGGTTAAACTAAAAATAGTCATTATACAGTCAATGACTGATATGCATGGTGAAAGTAGCAATAGCAATAGAGAAAATTAGCAGGTCATAGTTGAATCCAATACTTATAGCTGTGATTGTTTTATTTCTGAATAGGCATATTATTTACCTAAATAGATTAAATACAATGAGGTAATCAAACTAAATTTAGAGTGATGTAGGAATCCCTGTGTTTGAAGGTTTATTATCCTTTAATGTCACAAATCGTAACCTATTTAGAAGAAAAGTCAAATTCCTTGTTGGATAAATAAGCAATATACTCTGTTCTTGGACAAGACAACTATGCATTATAAATATGTAGATTCTACCCAAAGTAATCCTTAAATGAACATGCAAACAAACTGTTCAAGTAAAAATTGTAACCTCTTTATTATGAAATATAATATGCACCTGAAAGAGTACAAAGACAAAAATGAATTATCACAATGAATTATAGCAAAATAAGCCTGTGGGCAACTGTCACAATGCCAGTACCTGAAGAAAGCTATTGTGAACTCTTTCAACTCTTGTAAAAGTAATCACCATTCTGACTTTTACCATAAAATTTTTTTCTTTACATTTTCTAATAGATCACATAGGCCTGCATCCCTAAATATTGTAATATAGTACAGCAGGTTCTCAAATGGTGTCATTTCATTCAACATTTTCATTATAATATTGACGAGATGCCTATGATAAAACTGGTTTTATTATATGTCATATTGCTTAAATTCACAGAACATCTTGACATTAAGTGAGGACTTACTGTACAGTATACTCTGTAGTTTGAACTTTTTATAAACATAATTGCACAATATGTGTCCTTTTATGTTTGACTTCTTTTACAGGCATCGAGAGATTCATCTATGTTGTTGAATATAGTTCTACTTCATTCTTTATCACTGCTGTATAGTTTCCTCCTTAGTATCTTCATTCATTTATTTATTTTACTTTTGATGGTTAATGGGTTGTTTCCAGTGTTTGATTATTATATTACTTTGTTACAGCTGACATAATAAAATATCATGTACTGGGTATCTTAAACAACAAAACTTACTTTCTCACAGTTCTGGAGGCTGAAAGTCCAACATCAAGGCATCAGCAGGGTTGGTTCTTTGTAGGGCTCTTTGCTTGGTCACATTTTTGTTGTGTTCTCACATGCTCTTTCCTCAGTGCTTTTACACTCCTAGTGTGCTTTTGTATGCTCATACTTCCTCTTATTAAAAAGCATGCCAGTTAGATTGAATTAGCACCTACCCAAACTGCTGCATTTTAATTTAATTACCTGTTTGAAGGTTCTATCTTTAAATATAGTTACATTTTGAGGAACTAGTGGTTAGATCTTAAATATATGAATTTTGAGAGATGTAATTCAGCTTATAAAAATTAATATGAATAATGATTTTCTTTACCATGCCTCTTGGTTAAAATGTACACACATTGAAATGTGTTTTATAAAATAATGAGCAAAGGCAGTTTATCCACAAAGGCTTATGGTATAATTGGAGAACAGTAATTTTCCATGGAGTATAGAAGATAAATGAGTCCTCAAAAAACCTTTAACACTCACTAGTAGTAAGCAGCAGGTAATGAAGAATATGATGAGATCCCACAGTAGAGCAGAGATCCAGTATGCAAAGACATAGACCCCACTCACAAATTGGATGTGCTTTGCCTTAGAGACTCTCTCAGTCACTGTCAGTAGACAAAAGCCACTGATCAAAACAGCCATGCCAAAATGTATATTTAAGGCCACCTCTTGTCCACCTGACACCCTGGAGACCAAGGAACAAAAGTAGATATACAAAAATCAACATAGCAGAAAATACAGATTTCTATTAATAGCTATTTTTAATCACACAAATGTGATCAGGTTGGAATAAAAGCATTTAAAGTACAAAATTCTATTCTAATGAAAAAAACAACATACGTTTCACTGTATTGCTCATCAGTAGAGTGTGGCTGAGGTTTATTGGAGACTGTTAAGGAAGCATCAGGGCCAGAAATTGACATGAAAAGAATATTGTCTAACATTGCCAGTGTCAGGGATGGTGAGTGGTATGCTTGATTGTTGAACATACCAGTAAATATTATTTTATCTCTCTTTACCTCAATGGAAAATGCAACAATGCATAAGTGAATACAATCTTCATTTTCCATCAAATATTTCTCTAGATCACCTAGGATAAAGACACAGTATTTGTCAGTTTACCCACATTACAGATATTCTACAATATAATTATGGAAGAACAACTAATTTTATTTTTATCCCTTTGAATTTTCTGATAATGATTATTTTAAACATTTGCCATTCTCCTCAAGCACTGTATTATTAAATCCAAGTTCTCTTACTTCATTGCCTATAACCTAAATTCCTACTTCACTGAGCAAACACAGGTGACAAGGTATAGACTCTTTCAACTTACTTATATGTCTTAAATTGATCTATGAGTACTTTCACTTATATCTTTTATTGCTTATCTTACAGCAGACAAAACCTTCCTGAGAAAATGAAAAATCTGGATAAAAATTAAAAATCACCCATTTAAAGGTATCTCATATCTAGGAAAGCAATCAACATTTGGGGCTCAAGACCTTGGAAAGAATGGAAATGCACTGAAGTAAGACAAGCATTCTATGTTCCTTTTTCCTTTGAGGCATTTTAGATTTATTAATGGTGGTGGTGCCTTTAGGTAAATCCTCCAGTTCTCAGTAGGGCTCATGAAGGGCTATACCATAGGAGTAAGACTAAGAAATAGACCAATTCTGAGGATTGAGGTGTAGGCAGAAACGCTTCGCTTCCTCGCACAACCAAAAGAAGGATAACAACCAATTTAAAAACAAAAAACAACCAGAACTGCCAGAAAATCATTTCCATGGAAGTCCAACAACCCAGGACTTAACGAAGGAACATTCATTCAGATTGGTAGGAGGGGTGGAGAGGACATCCCATAAGGCAAGGCAGCAGACCATGTAGCCAATCCCACATTTGTGTGCAGATGAGCTGTGAGGAACAACAGGGGAGTGAGAAAGACCGGGAGTTTCAGTGTGGGAAACTAAAGACTAAAAACCCCTGGCTGTAAAAGATCTGTGCAGGTTGTGGTGGCGGAGGAAACTCCCAGTCTCACACGAGAGTCCATTGGAGAGACTCAGAGTGTCCTACAATGTATACAAACCCATCCACCTGTGAATCAGCACCTGAAAGGGCAAAATTCACTTGTGGGAAGTGACAGAAAGTGGGATGAGAGCAGAGCAAGCAGCATTGTTCCCTCTCTGACCCCTCTGACACAGACAGTACCACAACTCGGCAAAGAGAGTTGTCTCACCCTGGCAAATACCTAAGGCTCCACCCATTACTACATAACAGGTGCACCAAGACAAAGAAATATGGCTCAAATGAACAAAGAGATCAAAACTCCAGAAAAGAACTAAGCAGAAAGGAGACAGACAAGCTGTAAGATGCAGAGTTCAAAACACTGCTAGTCAGGATGTTCACAGAATTGATTGAGCTGGGTCACAAAATGAAGGAAGAAATGAAGACTACACAAAATGAAATAAAGGAAAATATACAGGGAACCAACAGTGAGGGGAATAAAACTGGACTCAGATCAACAATTTGGAACAAAGGAAAGAAATAAACATCCAACTGGAATGGAATGAAGAAACAAGAATTCAAAAAAATCAGGAGAGGCTTAGGAACTTCTGGGACAATTTTAAATGCTCCAACATGTGAATCATATGGGTACTAAAGGGATTTTGTGAGTCCCACAGTGGGGAGTGTAGCCCTGATGTTTCACGTCTAATAGAGCACGGACTCTCGTGAAACATAAAGACGGCAAGCAGGACCCATGCGTGTGGCAGCGGAATTTCCTGTGGGGAAATCAGGTTGGCATATTTCTCAGATTCAAAAATCCTTGCTCTTGCTAAAACCTCTCTCTCCCTGGATCAAAAGGACTTATGCTAAAACACGTCTAGGTTCTTCCCGGCCAGTGTTTATAGTTCTTTTGAATTCAGCCCAAGCCTGTTGCCCTTCCATTTGCATCTCTCTCCTCTTGATGTACCTTCCCGAATTGTCTACTGCCTAACTTGAATCTACAATCTATGCATAGTTAATGAAGACCATTCTGAGGTGAATGTGCTCTGAAACAACAATAAAAGACCAGGCTAAGCTATGCACAGGGCCCTCTCCCATACCATAAGAGAGGCGTTGCGTGGTCCCAGATTTCTCTAGTCCTGCGTGTTTCCGTGTGAACTTATTCACACATCAGTCACAGATATTATGAATTCTGCGAGCCAGGATTCATGACAGGGTACCAGAAGAAGAGGAAAAGTGAGAAATTGAAAGCTTATTTGAACAAATAATGAAGGAAAACTGCCCCAATCTGGTGAAGGAAATAGACTTCCAGGAAGTCCAGAAAGCCCAGAGAGCCCCAAAGAAATTGGATCCAAGGAGGAACACACCAAGACACATCATAATTACATTACCCAAGATTAAAGATAAAGAGAGAATCTTAAAAGCAGCAAGAGAAAAGGAGAGAGTTATTTATCTACAAAGGAGTGCCCATAAGACTATGAGTTGATTTCTCAAAAGAAACCTTGCAGGCAAGAAGGGGCTGGAAAGAAGTATTCAAAGTCATGAAAGGCAAGGACCTACATCCAAGATTACTCTTTCCAGCAAAGCTATCATTTAGAATGGAAGGGCAGATAAAGCGCTTCCCAGATAAGGTCAACTTCAAGGAGTTCATCATTAACAAGTTCTTATTATATGAAATGTTAAAGGGACTTGTCTAAGAAAAAGTGAACAGTAAAATGACAACAAACTCACAACTATCAACAACTGAACCAAAAAACAATGAAAACAAAAACTAAGCAAACAACTAGAACAGTAACAGAACCAGATAAATGGAGATCACATGGAGGGTTATCAGTGGGGAGGGGATGGGGAGAATGGGGGTAAAAGGTACAGGGAATAAGAAGCATAATAAGTAGGCACAAAATCAACAGGGGGAGGTTAAGAGTAGTATAAGAAGTGGAGAAGCCAAAGAACTTATATGTACAACCCGTGGACATGAAGTAAGGTGTGGGGGATGCTGGAGTGGAGTGGGTGCTTGGAGGAGGAGGATAAAGGGGAGAAAATATTGGGACAACTGTAATAGCGTAATC
>PVJI01023465.1:0-23540 GCA_004026765.1 Micronycteris hirsuta
TCTCTCGGGTTCCAGGGGTCGCCTGCCCGCCTCGGCTCGTGGCCCCTTGCTCACGTCACCGCGTGTCCACCTCTTCCGGGTCACGTCTCCCTCTGCCTCTCTCTTAGGAGGACACTGCGATTGCATTTTGGGCCACCCAGATAAGCCAGGACAATCTCCCCGTCTCAAGATCTTGACCTTAATCACATCTGCAAAGTCCTTTTTGCCAACTAAGGTAACATTCACAGGTTCTGCAAACTGGGAAATGGGGATCTTTGGGGGCCATTAATCAGCCGACACAGAGGGTGTGACCAGAAGGAGCTAATGTGAAGTGCTCTGGGAACAGGGTAGGGCTAGCAGACTCTGCCTGGAAGTTTCTACAAAAGAGGTGATCTGAGCCAAGTCTGAAGGGTAGAGAGGCATTGCCTTAGACCAGGCCCGGAGATCAGTGGGAAGGGCCGGCCACCTTCTTGGGAGAAGTGTGACGTCCATGTGACCAGAAGGAGTGGCTGTCTCTCCTTCACATCCTCGCCCTCGCTGGTTCTTCCCTCACGCTTGTTTCGGGCGAGGTTAAACAGTGCCCCTGGCTGCCGCTGCCGGGCCTGAGGTGTGGGCACCAGACACAGGAAAGGCTGTATGTAGATGAGGGAGAGGAAGACACTGGAGCCACCAAAGATGGTCCCCAATGGCGTAGTCCCCCCAGGTGTCGCGTGCCCCTCCCACAGCTGTCTGTGTTTCCACAGTCTGATCAGTCATGGAATGTCAGCGTAGGAAAGGACCTGAAAGGACCGGCCCCTCATGCTGGTTAGTGTGATAGAGAAGCGGTTTAGCCCAGTCATGCAGCACGGAGCCCGGTGTCACAGAGCTCTGACACCGCGCCGCCTCGAGTCGGCTTGTCGAGACAAGCCCCATCGAGTGAAAGGCGCTGCACTGGCCGGGTCCAGCACCCTTTTCTCATGGCCCCCAGGGAGGTGAGGGAGGAAAGAGCCTCTGCACTGCCCTTGAGGAGTCTGTTTACTTCTGATGAGGGTGCTGTTGCTCACCAAGATGTGGGACATGCAGGTGCGCAGATAGGACAGTGCAGGTAGAGGAGGACAGAGACCCCTTGAAAGCCGAGGAGGCTTTGCCAGCCTTTGTGTGGTCCCCATTATGACCCCCTCCAGCCACGTGGGTGCACCCTCGACCTGGAGCAGAGGAGAAGGGTGTTTGAGGCAGGATTCCAAGGCCAGATTCCAGCCCAACTTTTGCTGCACCTGCTTTCTGTTCCTCCTCAGGTAACGTTCCTTTTCTGG
This sequence comes from Micronycteris hirsuta, assembly GCA_004026765.1. Classification (NCBI taxonomy): domain Eukaryota; kingdom Metazoa; phylum Chordata; class Mammalia; order Chiroptera; family Phyllostomidae; genus Micronycteris; species Micronycteris hirsuta. The sequence goes on from PVJI01023465.1 coordinate 1,272, forward strand.
CTTCCTGGATGGAGGGTGGTGGGCAGACTATTCCTCAAAGTCTAATATTGGCGTAAGTGATTCATATTTCTTCCTCTCAACCCATTGAGGAAGGTCATACCTGTCTCCCTGTCAACCGGTGAGGATATGGTGGCCCAACAGTGCTTTGAGTGCCCATGCTTCAGCAAGAAGTCAGTGTGTGAGGGTGCTTATCAGTGACATCAGGCTGGCTGTCTGAAGGTGTGGTGGCTGTAGCCAGGGTGGAACCTGAGGCTCACTTCCTCCAGGTAGCCATGCACATTGTTTGGAGCCAGCTTGCCTGTGTGATAAATGTCGAGGTAAAAAGAAACCATGCACCAATGACAGTGCTAGCTGCTCTCAGTAGGTTCACATTTGATCTTTAAAATGGCCTTGTGGGGAGAGCAGTAACTTGCCCAAGGATAAGGTTTTTTCCCTGCAGAGCTGAGGTACTTGCATGGAGTCAGAGGTCAAAGAGCTGGAGGGCGGAGCTGCTGTGGCTCAGTTCCCAGACATCCCCACTGGCTCAAGGGTTCTGGAGCTTTCCATGGTTAATGTTTGAAGAGCTCTCGTATGGCAGAGTAGACCATAGCAGAAGTCTTTACCCCTTTGTGGTGTGATTTGTGCTAAATCTGCTGGATTGCTGACACTTGTCGAGTGCCACCGTATACCCAGCTGGCACAGAGAAGTGACAAGGGGTAATTAAAGGGCTAGGCTGCCTCTTTTCCTCATTCCAGTGGGGCGGGGTGGGGTGAGGTTTCATTGACACCTGGGTGTGGAGGACAAGCCCAACCCAACATCCAGTGCCTTCACAGGAGCAGGCCCAGTCAGCAGTGTCACCCATTCTGGTCCCAGTGACATAGGGAGCTGTCCTGGATGTCCCGTAAGGGACCAGGGGCACGGGCAACATTGTGGTGTTGGCAGGGTCCTCAGAGGCACCCTCTAGTTTAGCCCTCACCTTTGGCACTTGAAACAAACCCAGAGGGGAGGAGGGGCCTCCACAGGCACCTACCAGTAGCTTTCAGAGACACCTGTCCCCTCCAGGCAGTGCATCTCACTCCTTGGAGTGGGGTTGTGTGCACAGGGCAGTGTCCTTGCTTAATGAGCTGCGAGTGCCTGAGAAACAGACACGCCTTCATGTTTTCTGTGCCAGCAGACCTTCCTGTCTGTAGTAGGCACTTGGAACTGTGGGTGTCCAGGGTCACCCAGCGGTGGTTGCAGCCCCACTTAGCCCGTTCTCATCCGGGGCCCTCTTCACTGTGCCATGTTGCTCAGCCTTCCTCCCTGCCCACCTGCCTCGAAAGGCGAACGCTGCTGGGGCTCTCGTCGCACCCTCGAGAGAGCTGAGAGTGTGAAGAGTGGGAGGAGGACAGCACAGTGCGTGATGGTGGCCGTGGGCTGTGATGAAGAGGGGTGGCATGTGTGCGAAGGGAATGCATCCGGGTTCGTGCCTTCGGGGGCCTCCTTTCCAGGAGAAGAGGAGAACATAATTCATACTGTATGAGAAAAGGTTAAGAAGACAGTCAGCCCCGATCCAGGTGCACCTGGGCATGCTTGCTCTGTAAACATTAACATTTGGGAGTGTGAAGTGCCGTCAGAGTATCATTGTAAACGGAGTTACCCTGTTTCATGGCAGTGCTGTGGCAGCTTATACTGGAAGAGGGCAGGTACTGGGGCTGAGCTTTAGATGAGAGCCCTTAGCAGGAAACAACCCAAATACCTCGCCTACCCTTACCTCACTAGGTCATGTCTGGCACGTGCGTCCCCTCTTTCCGTCCATTCCCTCTCCTGTCTCGTGCACCTCTCCCTCTCCCCCTCCCTCCCCTCTTCCTCCTACCTCCCTCTCCCCCTTCTCCCCCTCGTATTTTGAATTGCCCATTTTATCTCATTGCTTACTTCCAACATATTCTCTAAGGCATCGTCTCTTCCCTCCTCCAAGCAGAGGCAGTGTTACAGTGCAGAGTGTAGCAAACACAGTCACTATTTTCAAATAAACTTACTTCATCCATGTAGACAGACTCAACTTGCTGTGCTTCCTATCCTGAGACTTGTTACAATAGTGTTGAAAGCTTGTATTGCTGGATCAGGAAAAGAGTAACTGCTGTGAGTCTGTGTCAGATACACAGTGTTTGTTTGTTATTTTACACAAACAACAGCCCTGTCCTTGCGGTTTGGGTTTAGAAAGGGGCACATCTGCAATCCTTTGTCTTCTCTTTCTTTTTACTGTGGTAGGAATGGGGATGGGGGAGGCCAGGACATGATTGGTGGGAATTTTTGAAGGTGCCCCTGATGCTCCTTTTCTCTTTATTTGCTTCCCGTGGCCCACTGGACCCAGCCACGGCTGTTGCTGAAGTAAGCCCAAGTCCTACCTTTGTTAAGCAGGAAAAGAGGAGCGAAGGTTTCCTTTGAGGGTCACTCAGCATTTTTACTGTTTTTTTGTGTTTTTTTTCCTGCATAGGCCCTGTTAGGGAAAGACATGAGCTCACGTAGGTGATGGTGATGGTGATGGTGATGGACACTGAGATGTCTTCTTGTGTGGGAACCGCTTCCTGTGCCGTGGACCCCTGTGCGTGCACCGAGAGCGGTGATGGGGAGGGCTGTCACCACTGCCCAGGGGAAAGGAAGGCCCAGGTATCTGCAGAAAGGAATGGACATGAAAACATGTATCTGTTCTGTTTGCTCATTCATTAATTATTTGTTTGTGCAGTCACAGGTGTTTGTTCTTCAAGGATGCTGTGAGGGTGACCTGTGCAGTGATTTGAAGGGGTGGAAGCAGGGAGAGTCTGCTGTGTAGCCCCTCTGATTTAGCAGTATGTGTGAACATCAGATAGCCCGATAGCGGTTTTGGTCATGCTGGTTTCCTCCGTGTATTATTAGTCTTATCCTGTCTGAGAAGAAAAGCATTTGCCTAATTTCAGAACACATTCACTTCCTTGGTTTAAATGTTATAATAAACCCCCAAGTAAAGTGTTCAAACTGTAACTACCTTAGAAATGATCTTTTCATAACTGCTTTGGGCAACACATGAACTTTCTTCCACCAAACGCCCTGTTTGAGGTTGTTGAATTAGAGGAGCAGTTCTGTATTTCTAATGGCCTTGTCCCGTGGAGAAAATGACACATGAGCATGTCCCGCAGAGAAGCAGCGCTCGGAGCTGGCTGCTGGCCTGCGGCTCTGAGGTCAGTCTCTCGGACCTGTGGGAGTTCTCTTATATTCTTACTGGTGTGACAGTTGGGCAGTGTTTTGGAGGGTTATGTAATATGTATCCGTTTCTCTTCCTATAGCTCAGTATTTGCCTTGGGATTGTCTCTGCTGCCTGACATACAGAAAAGCTGAAAATGGGCCATGTGAGAAGTTTGAAAGCATTGTTGGGGCTTTTCCCCCCAAAATAATATATGCACGCATTTTACAGGCAAATAATGTAATCGGAGGCTTGTAATACAAGTCCACTACCCTGCCCCCTTCTTCCTTATTCCTGAGCCTGTTCCCAGAGGAAGTATAGCTAGAGAACTCTAGTACTTACCTCTGTGTTAGTAAGTCCCATGTTTATATTGTTACATCTTGAGTTTTTGAAGATAGGAATTAGTTCTTTCATCTGTGTGGTTTTGCCACACACAACACACACCTACATATGTGCAGACACATGTATTCTTGCATCTTTCCTCAGCCTTTCTCTATCCTACCAATATACTTAAATTAAATATTAGGGTTGAATCAGGGTTTAAATGACTGTGTGTTTAAATTACTGTGACTGTGTGGTGTACATTCAAGTCATGTAGGAAACTAGGATTGTATTTCTTTTCACATTTAATTTCTCTTGCCGTTAATAATCCCCTCCCCCACCTTCACTGTTTGTCTGTTTCACGTTAGTTGAACTCTTAACTCTTTGACAGAACTATAAAACTCCTCTGAGTGTGGGCAAGGACCTGGAACGGTGATTCTCTTTTCGTGGTGACATCCTCGCGGAGCCTCTGTCCTCATGTCCCCTTCGGACTGACTCTTCTCCAGGCTGCTGCAGAGCTCTTGACCTGGGTTTTGCTTTCCACCTGGAAGTTCCATTTTTTCCTCTCCTCAGCGTCTTAGATTGACCTCTTCATTTGTTTATTTATTTCTCCATTTGTTGAAGCCCCTTGACAAAGGCACATGGGAAAAAAAGTGTTGAGAGTTCGTATGTCTGAAAATGCCTTTCTTACCCACACTCCTGACTGGTAGCTGGACTGGTTATAGAATGTTAGATTGGAAATAATTTTCCTTGGAAATTTAAAGGCATTCTTCTTTGTCTTTAACTCCCACCATCACTGTTCAGAAGTTCATATACAAAGGCTCTGATTCCTGATTTTTTATAAATGAATGGAATTTTCTCCTGAAAACTTTTAGGAGCTTCTCGAATTGAGTTCTAAAGTTTCATGAAGATATGCCTTGGCATGGGTCTCCATTTTTACATTGAGCTAGAAGCCTGTGTATGTACCAGTGTAGAAAGTTCTGTCCTTGTGGTCCAGAAGGTTTTCTTGTATTTTTTCCCCTGGTAATTTCCTTTGCTTCATTTTCCTAGGATTCTTGTTATTTGGCTGTCAGTTCTTTTGGACAGAGTCTGTCATTTTATCATCTTTTTTGCATCGCTTTATCATGCCTGAGATTTCATTAACCTTGTGTTAAACCCTTTGTTTCTTATTCCAGCTACCATGTTTCAATATTTTTATTCTGACCCTTATGCCAGCGATCATATTTTTAGAGCTCATATTTTGTCCTCTGAGCCCCTTTTTATCTTTTTATAGCATCTTATTCATGTTTCATGAATGTAATACTTTTAATTTCAATTATTTTGAAGTTTTATTGTCTCTGGTCTGATTTGCATTTTTCTTCGTTCCCTTTCTGCTTAATTTGGTCTTGGGCTTTCTAAAATAAGTGATGACCCTTAGCTGAGAGCTTGTACTTAAGAAGGAGACTGCAGGGTGTATGTGGGTGTATTGACTGGTTGGCCTTACTTTAGAAGGGCAGGCAGGGAGCTGGTGGCTTTGGAGAGACCTTTAAATGTGTCCAGATACAAAACCTCTCATCTCCAGGCTGTGGAGAAAGCCAGTTAGCGGTCTTTCCGTTGGGCTGCTCAGTTTCCCCAGACAAGGTCCTCTCATCTCCAGTGCAGGGAGGTGTATGGGCAACAGAAGGATGTGGAGTTGGGGGGAGAACCTCAGCTCTCAGAGTGCAAACTTCCACTGAACTTCCACACTCTCTCCCCACTGCAGTGCCCGCTGCCACCTAGTCCAGGGCCTTTCCAGAGACGCCCCCGCCCCCGCCCCTGGTTGCTATTGGTGGGAGCTGGGCTTGTGCGCCCCTGGGCCCCTCGGGTTTGGGGCTTCTTTCCCAGGCGCTGACCCATTCGTCTGCTGTCAGCCTCCCTGGTAGTCGGAGGGGCCTGGCGCCTGTAGGTTTTAATCTTCCTAGAGCCCCAGGACAGTGCCAGCCTGCTTCCTCCTGGTTCCCTCCGGAGGCTTTCTCTGCTCTGTTAGTCACTTTCCATGCACGCAGCCACTTCCTGCCTTCCAAAATTTAATTAATGTTCTCATATCTGCTGCTGTCTCCTCTCTATTTGTCCTTCGGAATTTGTCTTTTAAGAATTCCTTCGTGTTCATTTTTATTAGGGCTTTAGTAGGGACTTGAACATGTTCAGCCACGTTTACCTGGCAGTCCCACTGCTGCATTTCATGACTGGTGTGCACACTGAGAGTGCATGCTGGTTGGTGTCCAGGGTGAGCATCTCCTTCCTGCCTCCCCGCCCCTGTTTCTGTGCTATTGTTCTTTTCTGTTTTCTGTCCTCGTTCTGTCCCGTGTGGGTCATGTTCCTCTGGGTCTCTATAGCGTTTTGTGTGTGTGTGTGGGTGGGGGGGGTGCTGAGTAGTGTGTGTGTCTAAGAGTGAATGCACGCATGCCTGCCAGGAGATGTGTGTATTTTCAGTTTCTGAATTAATTGTATTGCCTACACCTTTTATTGAGGAAGAGATACTTTCATAAATAGTTGAAATTACAGATTCTTCTGGTTCGAACCGAAGGGTTAATGATGACTGCTTTTCCAAAAAAGTTAGAGACCGTTTATCTAATCTCCTCCAGTGAATGAGGCCCTTTACTGATGGGGCTCAGCCGCCTCTTACACCGACAATAAGACCCTTGTTGTCATGGACCAGTCAGGCTCTGCAACTGATATTCTGGCCGCCTTGAGAAATGCCATCAGGGAGATCTGTGGCGTGGGCCTGTCCTCATCCCAGGGCCACACGGATAGAGCCACACAGCGCTGTTGTGTTCTCCTTCTTCCCACAGTGAGTGTTTTCCTGACGACTCTCTCTGGGGCCTTTGGAGACCATGAGAGAGGCCGAATTCATTCCCTCACTTGTCATTTGCTGGCTGTGTGCCATGGCCAGGCTGGTAGCTGGAAAAATATAAAGACAAGAAAGGGTCCTTGCCCTCCAGGATCTAACAGTCTGTAGTCAGGAAAACGGAGGGGTCAGCCATCATGGGGTACCTAAGTGCTGAGGGGGGTGGAAAAGAGAGAGCAAGAGAGAGAAACACACACACACACACACACACACACCCCCCACACCACCCCACCCCCATACCCACCCACCCCTACTCAGCCACAGGAACCAGGCTGGCGAACTCTGGGGCTTCCTGGGAGAAGCAAATTGGGGATAATCTGGAGATGGAGAGGGAGGTGCTTCTAAGTAGAGGGAGTGTCTGATGCTGAAGGTGGAACCAGCGGAAGCTCCCAGGTGGTGGGAAAAGCTGGGGCTAAAGAAAAAGTGTGTTCATGGGGAAAACTTCGGGAAATGGAAAAGCATGCAGACAATAAAGTTGCCCATATATTGCCCGAAGATAAACATCTATTGATATTGTGGCTTATATATCCTCCTAGGGTGTTGTATACTTATATGAAGCCTAAGATTAAGCATTTTTTAAAAAGCCTGTCATCTTTAATAGAACTGTTCTAACAGTTCCCACGTCACCGTCGGAAGTGCAGTCTTTAATAGCTACACACTCTTCCCTCAAATGGCCGTTTGCTCTAGTCCTTACTGTTGGATGTTTATGTTGGGTTCAAGTGTTTTCTTTTCTTTTTTGAATATAATTCTTCAGCACAGACTCCTAGAGTGCGGTCCAGAGTGTGTACATTTTGGAGGCAGTTGACAGTCGTTGCCAGACCGTGTTCCAGAAACACCGCCCTCTGTCAGCAGTGGGAGGCCGTCTGAGGTCACTCACTTTCCTGTCCGTTTTCCCCGTCTCCCGGTCCTGTGTCCTCACTTTCCCGTCCGTTTTCCCCATCTCCGGGTCCTGCGTCCTCACTTTCCCGTCCGTTTTCCCCGTCTCCCGGTCCCGCGTCCTCACTTTCCTGTCCGTTTTCCCCATCTCCCGGTCCCGTGTCCTCACTTTCCCGTCCGTTTTTCCCCGTCTCCGGGTTCCGCGTCCTCACTTTCCCGTCCGTTTTCCCCGTCTCCGGGTCCCGTGTCCTCACTTTCCTGTCCGTTTTCCCTGTCTCCGGGTCCTGCGTCCTCACTTTCCCGTCCGTTTTCCCCGTCTCCGGGTCCTGCGTCCTCACTTTCCCGTCCGTTTTCCCCGTCTCCGGGTCCTGCGTCCTCACTTTCCCGTCTGTTTTCCCCGTCTCCGGGTCCTGCATCCTGGTTTGTGTCGCTGTTTTGGAGATTGTACAGAGATCCTTCTTGAGTGAGGTACCCACAGGGGTTTAAGAGCACATTTGTGGTCTTAAAGAACTGAGGTGGCCTCACTCACTGGAAGCTTACAGATAATTGAAAATGTATATTTTAGATCGCACTGGATCCTTCCACTGTCAACCAGAATCTGCACAAAGGGAGCTGGGGTGACTGGCGCCTCACCCCACCCCTTTGTGACTCACTTCTTCTGAGAGTCGGGAGGGCTGTTGAGGACACCCTGTCGTGGGGGGTGAGAGGTAGGATGCTGCACCCAGTGCCCTGCTCTGACTCAGTGCTACCCAGTGTTGCTGTGAGGTGGTGACACTTGCCCAGCTCACTATAATGCTGAAACTGACTGGACAGCAGTAGCAGAGAGAGTGGAGTAGCCTGCAGGGACCTCAGCTCTCAGCTCCTCTCTCCTCTTCCCTGGAGTCTAATCCTGCCCTTGCCACGCTCCAGGCCCCTTGCTCTGAACCCCATCCATTTGGCCTTTCAGCATTGGGATTGAAACAAAGTCATTTCTGACCCCAGAAGATCCCTGCTCACTTAATTCCCATGTCTCTAAAAATATCTGAACCACTTCCTGCCCAGTCTCCTCCCTATAGAATCCGATTCTCCTCCTACCCCTCAACTTGGGGGAAGAAATAAGATTTCCCTCTCATTGCTCTCTCCAGGCTCAGAATGGAATAAATAAGAAATGCTGAGTTCCCACAGTTAAAAGAGGGGAACTGCTTTTGTTCCATCTGGAGGGCTGCCATTGCACCTAGCTCCAGGTCTACACTGGAGGGTCCTGCCTCCTTCTCTGAGACGGGATTCAAGGAGGAAGAAAGAGGGGGACAAGTGTTCGGACCCCTTTTGTCCTCCTGTGTGTGGGTGGCGGGGAGCCTGCAGTGAGTCTTGGTGTGGGAGTGAGGTTGGGCTCTTGGGCCCCTGGCTGTGAGCCTGCCTGTTCAGCACAGACCCAGAAGGAGACTGTGGGAAGTCTCCAGCCTCCAAGCAGCTTGAGGCTTCCAGAGCTTTCTCAGGCATTCCTGCATTGGGACGGGGCCTTAGACCCCTGCCCTGCCCCACCCCCAATTCTTGGATGCTTGCCTAATTGAGGCTTTATTTATTTCCACATTTTCCCAGCTCTGTATAAAAACACAGGCAAGTGCGTGAGGCCTACAGATACTCTGAGAGTATGGGTGTGGGGTAAAGGGGTGGTTGGGAGGGAGGAATACTCAAGGGTCTGCTTCCTTTTTTCAGGAGAGCTGTGGAAGGGAGGGGCAGGGAGAGGGAGCTCGGGCAGAGCAGCTGCCAAGCAGGGTAGCTGTGGGAAGAATTCCACCCCTCCTCCAAACCCAAAAATAGCCGAGTCAAAGACATAAGCCTTGCAAATGGGGAACCAGCTGAAAACTGTTTGCTCCTCCTCCTCCCTCTTCCATCCAGGCCCGTCTTTCTGACCTCTTCCCAGTCACAGAAGGAATGGCTCACCCAGTACTGTGCCTTCCCTGGTTCCAGCAGAGAACTCCCAGTGTAACCGAATCCCATCTGAATGCACTGACAGGCACATGTCCTTATGGGAAAAGCCATCCCTTTATTTGCTTTTCTTGTAACTTTGAATTTTCCTATTTAGATTTGTTAAAGTGATGAAAACCTGTAGCTAAAATGTAGACAATAAAAAATACATAAAGATTGAAACTAAGGGTAGCAGTTACATGCAAGAGAGCAGATGCCATGAAAACAGCTGCTTTTTCCAGTTATAAAATTAACATTTATTGTACCAATTTTGTAAAATCAGGAAGGTACAAAGATGAACGGATAAGCCGACTATCTGCAGAAACCCTCTGATGTGGACATTGTGGAGTGTAAATGATGACAGACCCTTTTTTGTTTCGCTGGGTTAGAGGTTGTCCCAGAGGAGAGCTCCTTCCTGGAGCCACAGTCTGACATCTGCCTGTCACGTGGCCAGTCAGCAGGGGGCGTTCAGGACCCGGCTGGCTCAGGAGGGGCTGTGTGTCTGCTCCCCTGGGGGTGGGGCTGACTCTTGGAAGCTGTCTTAGTTCATTTGGGCTTGTATAAGTCCCATGGACTGAGTTTCTTATAAACAGTAGCAATTTATTCTCATAGCCCTGGAGTCTGGAAGTCCCAGATCAGATGCAGCACGATGAAGTTCTGGGGAGGGTCCTCTTCCAGGTTGCAGGTGACTGATTCCTGTCCTCACGGAGCAGAAAGCAAAGGATGCAAGCTCTCTCCTGGCTCCCAGAAGGACACTAATCCCATTCGTAAGGGCTACACCCTCATGACCTCATCTAATCCTAATCACCTCCCAAAGACCACACCTCCTAATACCAGAGTAGGGTTTCAACATAGGAATTTGGGGGAGGGACACACATTGAGAAAATAAGAGGCCTTTCGTGACTCTGGTCAGGTTCACCTCTGCATGGCAGCAGCCCTGGGCACGGGGTTGCATAAGTGGGCACAAGCATGGTCTGGTGATGAGTCACCCTGGGAACTCACAGCTCCCAGTCCAAAGGGATTCTGACTTGAGATCCAGGTTATTTAGAGTGCTTTGCTGTGCCTCCTGAATGCCTCCGGTAAATCTGGCTGGAATTGGAGTCCAGTGTGCACACATTGTCATTGGGAAGACAGCACAACCACTTGGGCAGTCCACATGCACAGGTCACTTCAAGCGGGGCTTCTCCCTGCCGTGGAGCCAGTCAAAATGGAACTGAATTGAATGAGTCTATTCTCAAGAAATCTGTAGGAAGTAGTGCTGGGAGGATGTAGCTGCCTCTTCTCTGAGCTACCCCTCTGCCTCTGGACTTCTCTGGAGCCAACAGCCGCCCGACCTAGGGCCCAGGGCGGCAGGCTTAGCCAACTACCACGGGCTCCAGCAGTTTGCAGGTGGCCTCGCCAAGGCACCGGTAGACATGGCCTCAGCAGCAGAGGAGCTGCCGCTGCTGCATGGTGCCGGCATCTGTAAGTGGTTCAGTGTGGGCTTGGGGTTTGGCTTCCTGTCCATGACCGCCCGTGCTGGGGTCGCACTCGACCCACCGGTGGATGTCTGTACACCAGAGCAAGCTGCACATGGGGGGCTTCCGGAGCCTGAAGGAGGGTGAAGCAGTGGAGTTCACCTTTAAGTAGTCCTCCAAGGCCCTAGAATCTATGCGAGTCGCTGGCCCTGGTGGGTGTTCTGTATTGGAAGTGAGAGACGAACAAAAGGGAAGAACATGCAGAAGCGCAGATCAGAAGGACACAGGTGTTACAACTGTGGAGGTCTAGACTGTCGTGCTGAGGAATGCAAGCTGCCACTCCAGCCCAAGAAGTGCCACTTCTGCCAGAGCATCAGCCATATGGTAGCCTCATGTCCATTGAAGGCCAGCAGGCCCCCAGCTCACAGGGAAAGCCAGCCTACTTTTGGGATGAAGAAGAAGAGATCCATGGCCCTCTCTTGCTCCCAGATGCCCAGAATTGAGCTACAGTGTGTCGGAGCCTATCCTTTTGTGATCAGGGAGTTTCAAGGAGTCAGCATCAATCAGCAGAATGGAGAAAGTGGGGACAGGGCAGCTGGCACTGCCATCTGTCTCCAGCTGGGTTCCACAGCCTCAGCCCCTCTTCCTTCTTGGTTGGGGGCGAGGGGAGGCAAAGGAACTCCAACCACATTCTATCCAAATGCATGCGAGGGCTTTGGGGGAAATCCCTCTGTGCAGCTTTTGAAGGTGATCTGGATAGGGAAGTTGTTTTCTTTTTAAAGAAGGATATGTAATGATAATATTTCCCTTACTGGAGTGAAAAGATTAGCATGAGACCAGAATGATGAACCCAGCCCACAAACGACTACATTCTGTGGGAGGGAATCTCTCAGGGGTACAGCAGGGGTTTTCCGTATCCCCCACTCTTGGGAGAGGGTGCTGAGAATTGCCCCAAGCCGTAGGTTATGACTATAGGTGAAAGGGATGGTTAGGGAACAGCTGCAGACCTGCTGCTCCTAAGCTCACCCCACCCCATTTCTGGGCCAGTACAGTTTTATTTGGTCCCTTGGATAACTGCACCTTGGGTCCCACTTTCTTCAGGATGCCAGCTGCACTAGTTGTGTGCCAGTGACATCTCTTGTGCATTTTAACTTTTTTTCTGTAACATAAATATTCTGGTTTAGTATTTTTGTGTACTTTGATCTAAAGCCCTCGTTCCTGTACTGTGTTCTCAGGTACATGAGCAATCTCAGGGGTAAGTGGGCAGCAGCGCCAGGTCTGTACAGCAGGAACACTTTTTGTTTTTTTTATCATCAGGGAGAACCATTATTTGGAGTGTATAGCCTATTGAACTACCTCCTTTTCACCAATTAGAGCTGGATTTTATGCCATAGTACCATCTTGATGCCCCTCCATCTTCAGTGTTTCATGGAAGACTAGATTTTAACTGGGGGGCCCATTACTTGATCTTCTTCTACCGGAAGATTACAGATTGGTCTGAACAGGATTAAGTGGTTGGTGTGGAGGTTAGGTGAGGCAGGGCTAGGTGAAAGGCACAGAAGGGAAGGAAGCTAAGATCAGGTGAGGGTTGCCCGTGTGTGTGTGCAACCAAGGATTCCTGTTTGAGACCCCTAGTTCCAGGGTTTGGGACTCACATTACACACCAGATCCATCCCTCACTAGTTTGGGCTAGGCTCACCGTGCACAACAAGGCGGGTGGTGGGTGTGTGTTCAAAACAAAAAAAACGGGTTAATAAAGACAGGTTTTAAAAACAGTACCTCTCTACCCGCTTTGAGCTGTCCGGCGATGGCTATATGAAGCAGCGACTAAATTCCTCACTTTTTAAAAATTCTTTGCTTTTCCTCTTTGGCCTCCAGAGAGACCATGAGTGATGGCTTCCCTGTGACGCCCAGAGCCAGTGTCCTGCCCTGCGGCAGCAATGACTGGTGTCATAGTAGCTGAAGGAGAAAAGTGGGTTTTATTTACATATTTGAGATCACCAAAAATCTACCTGACTGTGTTGAAACGGGGAAAATGCAGTAGAATGCACCAGGTTATGTGTGTCTGATTCTGGGTTCTCGTCTCCTGCAGTTGCTCCCCCCTCTAGTTACTGTATCTGTCTGGGCTTTGTAGGACCACAACATTAACTGATTTTGGTGATTGCAAAGTGGCCTAGTTTGTGTAAATCTGTTGGTCTTTCTCCCTGTTCTTTTGAGGTGTTGTTGTTTACAGAACTTTTTTATTAGAAAAATAGCCACAGTGTCTTTGACAAAAGGCACTGCACCAGGCAGAAAGGATCTGAAACGTAAGCTTGGGGACCCCTCTTGAAGTGGAGGTCTTGAATCGTCCTTTCTTTTGTTTCCTCTTCCCTTCTTTTCTATTTTGGACCAGATCTTCTGCCCCAAAACCTTCTGACTCCTACCCCGTCTCCTCTTTTATTTGCACCCCCCCAAAGCCCACATACTTGCACACACATACATTAAATATGTGGGGTGTCACCCCATCTCTTAAATGATTTGTGAAAAAATTCTGAAGAAGCGAAAAATATTCCATCCCTTTTTCCCAATGCCCTGAGTCCAGACCATTCCTTGCGAGGTGATTCAGGCCAAACACTTAGGTTGCTGTGTTTTCATCTCTAATCCTAGAGTAGCAGAGCAACAAGAGGGCCTTTCATTTGGAAAGTGGGGTTGGGAGACCAAGAAAGGGAAGATGAATGTATGTCCCGGTCACGCAGGAACTTTTCCGCAGGTGCAAAAAGCTTAGGTCAGAGTAGCCACAAGATTGTTTAATAGGAGAGAGGCGAACGTAACTTGTGTTTACTGCTAGAAACCAGAGCTGTGGGTGGAATTTTGAGTCTGTGGGGCGACAGGGAGGGAAGGTAGGCAAGCGTGCGCCTGTCTGTTCTTTCCCTTCCACCTTCTCATTTCCGAACTGCGGGAGACGGAGCCCCCCTGGGCTTTGTTGCTGGGACTTCCCTTACTGGCGACTGTTTATTTGATGGTGGGTTTCGCTGTGCTGGCTACTTCCACTGGTTGTCTCTCATTTTCCTTCTTCTCATATCCCTGGGAAAATAAAACAGAAGAATGAAGGCTTCTTCGTACTGCGGGGCGGGGGGGGGGGCGGAGGAAATCTGGAGAAAATAACGGATCAAGACGTGTGGATTTGAATTTCAGCTGACGTTGAACACTTTCTGTAACCTTTCCAAACCTCAGCTTCCCCATCTGTGGAGTGGAGAGAGTAACGGCCACTTTTTAGGATGATTGTGGACATTAAACGAGAACTCAGGGGAGCTACCTTTCCTGTCTTCCTGTCCCCCCCTGTGTCATTGGGGGATTCATCTCGGGTGCTGGGGAGCGGGAAGGGGAACTTGTGGCCACTTCCTGCTCGTCTCCTGCTCCCTGTGGCTCTTCAAGCAGGGAAGGCATGCTCTGCCAGGAAGGCAGGCCCTTCCTCTCGGGTGCAAGAGTGCTTGCCAGCTGCTTAACAAACAGGCCTTAACATTTTGATAGTATTATATCCAGTTTTTTTATAAAGTTATTTTTTTTAAGATTTTTATTTATTTTTAGACAGAAGGGAAGAGAGTGAGAGAAACATCAGTGTGTGGTTGCATCTCACGTGGCCCTCACTGGGGACCTGGCCCGCAACCGAGGCATGTGACCTGACTGGGAATCGAACCGGCGACCCTTTGGTTCGCAGCCCGCACTCGATCCACTGAGCTACACCAGCCGGGGCCCGGGTCTTTTTTTTTTTTTTTTTTTTTAAAGAAAACAACGTGTTTCTCATGTTCTGTAAAAGAAAAAAACTTCAGAAACATTTTGACAACAGTGTAGAAAACAGCAAGGACTCCGACTATACATATATTTTCCTGTATGGGGGAATTATCTCTTGAGGGTAGACTTCTAGAACTAGAACTTAAAAGGACAAAGGACGTTGATGTTTAGGGATTTTGTTGCAAGTTTGTAAACTGTTCAGGCAGCGGCAGTGTGCGTTTCTCTGGGGGGGCCTGTCCAGGCCACCAGCTCCCACAGCTGTGCCTGGAGGGCCTGTGGCTGTCTCCCCCACCAACCCCCTAGGCAAGGCGCTGTCTGCCTGTGCTTTGGGTGGCAGTCCGAGGAAGAGGAGGCCTGTAAAGGAAGGAATTTCTGGTTAGGGACAATTATCTGAGAGGTATTTCCAGGTTTCACCTCCCTATTCTTAAGGGCTGTTGCTGTTCAATGTAGCCCTTTAGTCAAGGTCAGGCCTTGGGGTAGGAAGGTGATGTCCATCAACTCTGCTAAGCTCTCCAGGGTCCCCTTTGGCCTTCACGAGTTCCTGCCTTGTGTTCTGTTCTGACATTACAGGAGACCCCGAAGAAATAAACCTCTGGTGCTTCCCGCTGCCAGGCTCCAAAATGCCTGGGCCTCCAAAGGCAACGCTCTCACTTTGCCTCTTTTCCGTGTCTTTTTTTTTTTTTTTTTTTAAGATTTTATTTATTTATTATTTTTAGAGAGAGGGGGAGGGAGGGAGAAAGAGAGGGAGAGAAACAGCAATGTATGGTTGCCTCTCAAATGGCCCTCACTGGGGACCTGGCCTGCAACCCAGGCATGTGCCCTGACTGGGAATCGAACTGGGACCCTTTGGTTCCCAGCCTGCGCTCAATCCACTGAGCTACACCAGCCAGGGCTCTTTTCCATGTCTTTCTGATGGGGCCAGTGAGTGGTCGCGGGCTGAGGCCTCACATGTCAACCCCTGTGGGGAGGAGGAAGGGCACATAGAGAAGGTGCGAGTGGTTCCACGCTTCACTCACTCTTCGGTGCACTGGGAACAGCCTCCCCCTCAGGGTTCCGAGCAGTTAAGGAGATAGCTGGATCGAGTGCCCCGCATGCTGGGAGCATATACCTGTGTTGCCTAGGTAGCACCTGCTGGCAGCTCACCTGTCCTCCCTGTCTCCTGCATTTCCAACCCAGCTAATGGATGCCTGTTGCTGGGGACTGTGGCACACCCAAGTCTCTGTGAGAAGCTTCTTTAGGGTTGTTTGGGTCTGCTGGGCGTCACAGAAGCGGACGTTCTGTGCCATTTGTTCTGGGCTGACCTCTGGAAAAACATTTGGAGGGGGTTCATTTTCCTGCCTTTGTCCCACCAAACCCCATGTCTTCTGGGGCTTGACCTCAGTTGTTTATTCCTCTTGTAACCATTCTGTCGAGCATGTGTCTACCCCTAGAGCTAATACTGGACAGCTAGCAGCCAGGCGTTCATACGCATGCTTGGGTGTCTGTGGCTGGGAGCGCATCCACCTTTAGGTACAACCAGCCTCCCATGCTCAGTTTCCTGTGGGCCATCATGCTCAGTTCTTTCTGTGGGGTTCCTCCTCTCTCCTTGTCCTACCCAAACTGTTTAATCTGTTCCCTCCACCCCCCTGAGGTCTTGTCTCCCTTGAGGCAGGTGGTGTGGTAGAGCAAATACAGTCAGAAGTCCTGGTTACTCCAGGTAGCTACTGAGTGACTTCTACTTCCTGACACTTTGGTGAAAGTCTAGAGTAAAAATTTTGGCAAAGTATAGAGCTAAGAAGTTCTCACTGCCTCCTCTGGTCTAGTCAGCTTCCCATACAGAGGAACCTGGCACTGTGGCCTGGCCTTTCGGGAGCCCTGTGCTCTCCATCCCTGCTGCTGGAGGGAAGCTTCGACTGGGCGTGTTCTTCTGACCCCAGGGCAGCAGCAGTGGCATCTCAGTGTCCTATTATCCGGGCTGTTTTGGAAGTGGTGGCCTCTATTTTTAGTAAGCTGCCTAGTTGGAGGCCTTCTGAAGCTTAACCAGCTCACCCTGTATTTTAATCCAACTGTCTGTCCTTGCCTTTTTTCGTGGGAAGAGTTGATGGTCATACCCCAAACAAAACAATCTGTTTTTGCTGGAGACAAAGGCTCTCACTGTTGAAACCCTGCCCCCTTCCTGGCCCCTGCTTTGTTTCTTAAGTAATTTCCAGTGGGCTGTCAGCATTGATGCTGGTTCCTTCCTGATAAAATCCCTGTTGGTGAAGGAGCGTCTCCCTTGCTTATCTTCTGTATTGCGATATCACAGGAGTGAAAAGAATTTTGAAAAAGTTGGAAGCATAATTTTCTGCAAGAAAACAGATTGATTTCAAATATGCTCTCCTTATATCCTGCCTCAGACAATGGCTCTTTGCACACCATTTTCTTCTTTCCTTCGGTTCTGATGCCCTCGTTTTATTCTAAGCTGCAAGAATCAAATCTTTGAGTAAGGCTTCTTGTTCCTTTTTAGCAATAGGACAACATCTCATAGAATGTGAGGCAGTTTTCTTGGGAACATTTGTCATTTAGCTTTTCCCCCAAATAAAGGAGCTGTGTATGACTCTGGCAGCTGTGAGAATGTGGGATATATTCACAACCTGAGTGAGGGGTTTCATCCTGCAACCCCAACACCGCCTGGAATTGTGGGCCAACATTTCGGAGATAATGATCATTGTATTGAGGTCATCCAGTAAATTCCCGTGGTCTCTCAGCTCATCCAAGTACAGAATCCTGGGACTGAAGTTAACTCAAGGCATTTAATTAGCTTCTGAGGAGAGGTGGGTAGCAAATGTATCATGCCAGTGATGGATGCTTCTCACGTGTGCCTGGGAGGGCCATTAGCAGGCAAGGACTTTAGGGGCAGTAAGATGGGAAAGGGTGTCCTCTGGACACCTCCAGGCTTCAGCCTGTCCTGACTGCTTGTGGGACAGCTGTTGCTGTGTGGGCGTGGGGTTGAGAGTGAGACCGAGGCTCCTTGCCTCCTTCCTAGTTTGCTTCTCAGCAGGTCTGAGCCACTTCCTCTTCACCCTGACCTAGAGGTCGTGCCCACTGTGTATGGTTGTTATGAAGAGTGAATTGGAAAAGCTTCTAGGCACAGCTTCCTCACGTGGGTGTACTGGGGTGCATACTTAATCACAGTGACCAGGACCTGCTATTTCTTGTGCCAGAGTATTCTGGAAGTTTGAAGAAACAAATGACTTCTGTGATGCCGTGGACCTAGCACACTGATCTGGGTGTCTTAGCTCTTGGCCTCTTTCTGAGGGGCACTGTCTGGAAAGTGGTGCTCTCGGCCCTTCCATTTGGTGCCTGTTTTGACAGCTGCCCTGACCAGCACTCAGGGCAGTAGCACACCCCTGAGCTGAGCCCTCAGGACCTTGGCTTTTCTTTCGGAAAGGAGGTACCTGCTGTTTGCTCTCTTGTTCTTCCTTCATTTGATGATCTGTAAGTGTCTATTCTGTTTCTGCTGTTAATCTAGGGAACAGGAGGGGCCCTTCCTTCTCATCTTAGGCAGCTCAAGGCCTTGCTGGGGGGCAGGCGCAGGACATTTGTGGAGGGCAGTGCTGCGACCTGCTTGCAGATACCAGGTGGGGGAAGGTGGAGAGCTGGCGGCGACCTGCAGGGACCCCTGAGGAGCCGAAGTCATGGGGGCAGAGCAGGAAAAGTGCTCAGAAGGAGAGATGGGAGTCTCCTTGTCCGCAGAGTGGATTCACTGGACTGTCTGTCCATGTGAGGGAGGGAGGAGGTGGGGACTCCTTCCTGCCCCTGATGTCTATGCCCCAGATACTCCTGGCTATCCCATCTGGGGGGAGTGTTTACACATCTGTGTTTCTTACCCCTTCCCTCCTCCCACCGCCACACCCTAGATGAGAGCCTGGCTGTGCTTGGATGGAGGGGATGCTGGTCCGAGGCCTTGTGTGCGGGGCGTGGCTCTGCTGAAGCCTCCAGGAGCGGCAGTGAGGTTGGATGGTCAGTTGAGGTCAGGATGGTATTTTTGGTTGTTAATACAGAATCTTCCCACAGCAAACATAACATTGTTTGACTTTCTGTTTGGCATGGGCTGCATGAGTTCTTACAAATTCTGATACATGGAAGTATCAGGGAAGTGAAGGCAGTGTGTCCAGAAAACCCAGAAACGGGACCACAGAGGGCTGGCTGGGTCCTATGGGGTGAGCAGGACTCCAGCTTCTAGCCCCTGGCTTGGCAACTTGCTAATTATATAACTTGAAGTAAAAAAAAAAAAAAAAAACATTTTTCGATAATACTTGTATTGAGATGTAATTCACATACTATACCATGTACCCATCTAAAGCCAGCAAGGAGGCGGTTCATCACACCAGAGAGAAATACCATACCTTGTAGCAGTCACCCCCGTTTTCCCCCAGTGCCCCCCAGCCTCAGGCAACTTTCTGCTCTACAGGTTTGCCTACTCTGGACGTTTCCTTTCGGTGGAATCTTGTAATATGCGGCCTTTCGTGTCTGACTTCCCTCACTGGGTGCAGTGTTTTCAAGGTTTTCCCATATGGTAGCATGTATTAGAATTTCATTCCTTTTTAAGGCTGAATAATACTCTTATCATAGGGCTAGGCCACATCTTGTTTTCCCATTTACCTGTTGGTGGACGTCCGGGTGGTTTTCACTGGGGGCGCTTATGACTAGTGCTGCTGTGCGGTCCGCAAGGTCCGTGAGGACGCTTGTGTTTGCGGTCTTCTCGGGTCTGTATCTGGGAGTGGAATTGCCAGATCACATGGTAACTCTGTTTACCATTTTGAGGAACTGCCAAACTGTCTTCCAAAGTGACTGTAGCTTTTTACATTCCCTCCAGTGATTCTAATTTCCGAACATCCTCCCTAAAACCTGTCCTTGTCCATCTTTTTCATTATACTCATCCCAGTGAGTGTGAAGTGGTATCTCATGATTTTAATTTGCATTTTATTGATGGCTGGAAAAAATGTTAACCTCTCAATGTGTTTTATCATAAGTAAAACTAGGATGATAATGAAGAATGTGTATCTTATTTATTTGTCAAAATACTCTTTTAAGCACTGTCTGCCAGTTGCTCTTCTTACCTGCTTGATAAACATTAGCTCATTCATTCTCTGTGACGACCTTTATGACATAGGCACTGTTTTTACCTCCACTTTATGGATGAGAAAAGCCAAGGCCTAGCGAACCTAAGTAACTTGCCTAAGGTCACATTGTTAGGCCACCGTCATTCGAAGAATGATCAAACACAGTGCCTGGCATTTCCTTGGCCCATTAGCAGCAGTGTTTCCTGGATTCACGTAGTGAAATAGGCCAGGCATGATCCTGCTTGGGCCACGTGTTCATGGGTTTTGCTGTTGTTTATGAGCCTTTGGCCATATGAACTAGTGGTGATGGATTGCCAGAATTTATTTTTTCTTGCCTGATAAAGAATCATTTACGTGTCTCCAGTAGAGGAGATGTACCGTAAAGGTTGTTTCCCATTGGCTGGTGGCTATGCATGTCATCTTTCCTTTCTGTGAAACAGATAGACCAAGGCTACCGTCAGGTCTGAGTGGGAGGCCACTAAGATAGAACCATTTCCCCATCCTTTCTTTGTCCCAGTCACACCCCCTTTACCTGCCCTGTGCCATGTAGACAGAGACCCGATTGTCTTCTTGCAGCCGTGTTTTCTCAGCTGAGCCTCTGCCAGCCCACCCCCCAGGTGCCAGTGGGCCAGCCAGCTTGCTGTAGGGAGCAGCCCTCCTTCCTGAGTGTGGGCCCTTCCAGTCTCAACTTCCACCTTTTCCTCCAAAGCGTGTTTGAGGCCCAGCAGTGCGGCCCGGACTCTGTTATTTCCTGAGATGCTCTGGGGTCCCAGATGGGGCATTTGATAAAGGTCTTCTGTCTCGAGAGAAGCTTGCTCCGCTGGGGCTCTGACTGGTCTGGGGAGTGGTTGGCACGTGGAGCTGAGAGGGACCCTCCTTGTTACTTTCAGGGACTTCTGTGGGACAGCCCCACGTTTCCACACTGTGTGTTCTGGTGTTTCTTTTATATTTCATCTCAAACTGTGTTTTCCTCACTTTAGGGTTATTTAAACCTCACACAGCAAAACCTAGAAATAGCCTCGAACTGTTCGTCTTCCAGCAGATACCAGTCTCACTCTCTGTAACCTGAGAAAGGGGCATCATTTTCCTCCCAGTGTCTAGGAGCGCTGCCTTCTGTTCCATGGTGCAGGTTTAACAGCCCCATGGTGGGAGAGGGTCATGGTGGGGCCAGGGCGATACTGCCAGGCCATTTCACCTGCCGACTCCAGGCTAGCTCCCCAGTGGCCTCTGCTGCCATCTCCTGAATCCTGGGGCTGCCCTTCGGAGTCTGTGGCAGTTGCACAGGCAGGCAGAGTTGCTCTTGAAACTGCACAGGAGCTCCCACGCCAGTGCTGCTCTCGCTGGGCAGGACTGCTTTGGCCCTCTGGGAGCAGAGGCAGAAGGTCCCCATCCGAGGCAGGAAAGCCTGCACCTCCAGAGCTGGCTGGCAGACTGCCTCTTAAGTCCCATCCACTGAGGCGGGGGAGGGGTAGTGGCGGTTCTCTCAAGACCCTGACACAAGAGAGGCTGCTTTTCCTGGAGAGAGAAAGAGGAGGGGCTTTCGAGCCAGGCGCTGTTCTCTGGGGTGCAGCTTCACAGAGGACAGATGCTCTTGCGACCTAGGCAGGGCCTTCTAAGACACTTGAGTTTCTTGATTTTTAAAATCATGATTCCTGCCCCATACAGGACATATCCCACCCCAAAGGAGAATTTTAAAAAATCTTTTTTGTGGGAGGCTTCCTAAGATGGCGGCATAGGTGAATGCACCGTACCGCCTCGCACAACCAAACAAGGAAAAAAATCAGAAATCTACACATCCAAACACAGCCAGATCTGACAGAAAATCATATTGAGAGGGAGTCCGACAACCAAGGAATTAAAGATACATTCATCTAGTTTGGTGAGCCGGAAGGTGCGGGCGGAGGGAAAGCACTCGGCGACCCCGCGGGGAGCAGATGAGCAGACGGCAGGTCCGCGGTTGGAGGGGCGGTCCCCGCGGGGCTGCAGCACACCCAGACGGGGACCGACTGAAGCGCGGTCTGCAACCGGTGGACTCGGCAGGTCTGCATTCACGTGCAGAGAAACGGGGAAAGAAAGCAGGGCGCAACCCATTGGCGCAGAGTGAGAGCGCCTGTGGGGGGGGGCGGGGAGTCGGCGGCTGGAGGAACTCCTGGCCTCACAGGAGAGTTCGCTGGGGAGACCCGCGGGGGATTGGAGCTGTGCAGCCCGTCCACCGACCCCAGAGCGACCCCCGGAGCCAGCGCAGAGGGGCTCAAATTGCTTGCAGGAGGCGGTGTGGGTGCGGAGAGTGGAGAAGGCGCCATTGTGCGCTCAGGTCCCGCCCCCAGAGGTACTAGCAGCATAACTACCGGGAACTTCCCTGCACAGGGGATCCCCAAGACTCCGCCCCCCTTACAGTAACAGGCTCTCCGAGGGGTGAAAAAAAAATAAAATGGCCCAAAGAAAGGAACAAATCAAAATCCCAGAGCTAACCAACCAAGAGATAGCCAACCTATCAGATGCACAGTTCAAATCCCTTGTAATAAGGATGCTTTCAGAATTCGACGAAAAATTAACGAAATTGCTTGAACAATGAGGAGAGATCTGCAGGGAACCAATAGAGATAAGGAAACTGGGACTCAAATCAACGGAGTGGACCAGCAGAAAGAAAAAAACATCCAACCAGAAAAGAATGAAGCAACAAGAATTCAAAAAATGGAGGAGGGGCTCAGAAACCTCCAAGACATCTGTAAACGTCCCAACATACGGATCATAGGGCTGCCAGAAGGA
>PVJI01023466.1:0-23517 GCA_004026765.1 Micronycteris hirsuta
TCTACTTTTTTTTTTTTTAATGAGAAACAAATTCAAAGAAGAGGTAAATGAGTGAATGAAGTGGTTCCGTGTGACCCCATGTTCAAGGTCACTGGCCGTTTCTCCAACCTGAGAGGACCCTTCACAAAGTGACATGAGAGACAAGGACAGAAAGCATTTTGCTACCAATGAGCCCTCATGATTGGGGGCATTTCTGCGGGCGAGAACAAGTGGAGAATGTTCCAGAAAACTGGACTGGGGGCGGGGCAGGAGAGTCAGCGGAGGAGGTGGTATGTTGGTTTTCTCTTTCTGGGATGTGATTCCAATGAGTTCAAATGTGTCTCAAAATTCTGTGCGCCCCCCCCCAACTCCCTGAAACATTTCTGTCACAGGAAGAGATAAAAAATAATCGCACCCGCACTTGGCAGGGACCACCAACGCAGGTGTGGACTCACACCCAACAGTAAATATTCACCACAGGTGTGGCTCCATTTACAGTCCCCCCTAAAACGCATGTGCTGAGCCAACAGCAGTTGTAAGTATCAACCGAACAAGGAAAACCTGAAAGAGCGGCAGAGACTGAGCCCCTCAATTCTCGCCAGACGCAGGGCGGCCTGGTGGGGGGCCCCCGGCCTCCTGGCAGCCACCTGGGCCCACGGCTGTCCTGGGGGCAGGGAGCCTGGCAGAGCCAAGCCCCCAGGTCCTGGTGGATGAAGACCCCATGGCCAGAGGGTGTTTAGTATCTGGCCTAAGAAAGGGGCCCTCGGGCTCCGTCACTCTTCTCATTGTTACAGTGCAAACCGCCACGAGGGAGGTGGGGGGCTGCCAGAAGAGAAGAGGGTGGCTCACCAGGGGGCCACCAAGTGGGTACAGCAGCCTCGTCGGGACATGACAACACAATTTCCCCCAATCAGAGCAGGGCCAGGCCCCCTGCCAGCTGGGCCCCTTAGCCCTGCAGACAGAGCTTAGAGACAGAGCCTGTGAAGCATCGCGGTGACCTCTGTCCACCCAACAGGGCCGGTTTGCGGCTCCGTGTCGTCTTTCTGCCGCCAGGCGAGGTGCGAACATGGGGTGCAGGTGGGGGTGCCGCACGGACTCACAGAAAAGCTGAAGGGCAAGTTGAAGAGCATCCAGTGGACCAGCTGCTGAGTCCAGAGAGCACACACCACCCTCCCTCCAAAACGGGGGGATGCGTGTTCAAGCGCACCAAGAATGTTTTCCAGGACAGGCCCTGTGTCAGACTGCAAAGCAAGTCTCTGCGAAGTTAAGAAGACTGAAATCACGTCAAGCGTCATCTCCAATCACAATGCTAGGAAACCGGAAGTCAGTTATGAGAACAAAAGTGGAAAACCACAGACAAGCAGAGCCAGACAGCAGGCTGCTGCCGAGCAATCAATCGACAGATAATGCAGAAATCAAGGGAGAAAATTTCCTGGGCCTGATTAAAATGAAAACCAATGATCCAAAATCTATCGGACAGAACAAAAACAGTTCCAAGGGGGAAATTCAGTAACATAGGCCTGCCCCACAAAACAAGAAAAATGTGAAATAAACAGTCTAACCTCCTACTTAACGTGACTAATAAAAAGCCCCAAGTAAGTTAAAAACAGAAAATAATAAAGATCAGAGCAGAAATAAATAAAACTAATAAACAATAAAAAGATCAAATAAACTAAAAGCTGTCGCTTTGGAAAGATAAATGAACTTGACGGACCTCAAGCCAAACGCAACAAGAACAGCAGGGAGAAGGCTCACGAACGAGGGGGTAAAATCGGACATGGAAGAGCAGAGGCGCCCCCGGCACCCCCGGCACGCGGAGTGAACACCGCGAACAGCTGCAGCCGGCACGCTGGGCGCCCTGGAGGAAGCGGCTACGTCCTGGACACATGCAATCTTCCAAGAGCATATCAGGAAGCGATGGAAAGTCTCCAAAGCAGACCAATTACCAGCGACAAAATTGAGGCCGTAATCGAAAAATGCCCAACAAACGGAAGTCCAGGACCAAAGGCTTCACAGGTGAATTCCACCAAGCATTCAAAAAATCACTATTTATTCCTCTAAACTGTTTCAGAACATTGAAGAGGAAGGCGAGCACTCAAACTCACTCCATGAGGCCACCGTTGCCCACCACAAAAAAAAATTGCAGGCCAATTTCCTGATAAACAGATAAAACTCCTCAACAAAACATTAGCAAACTGAATCTAGCAACACAGTGAATCGATCGTACACCATGATCAAGTAGGATTTCTTCCAGGGATGCAAGAATGATGTGGTATCTGCAAATCAATCAACACAACAGGCCACATAAATGAAATGAAGAATAAACATTATGTGATCATCTCAATAGATGAAGGAAAAAAGCATTTGACAAAATTCAACATCCTTTTTACGATAAACACTCTCAACAAAGTGGGCATCGAGGGAACATCTCAGTCTAATAAAGACCGAGTGTGGCAAACCCACAGCTGACGCCACACTCGACGGTGAAAAGCGGGAAGCCTTTCTCTGAGGCCAGGCACCGGCAAGGACACCCACTGCTGCCTCTCTCGTCAGCACAGCCCCGGGAGCCTTGGCCGCAGCGCCCGACAGGAGAGAGACAGTGTCCAGACCGGAAAGGAAGGAGCAGAACTGTCCTCTGACGTCGTGCTGTGTCTGTCACACCCCGAAGATTCCACCGAAAAACGACCTAATAAATTCAGTAAAGTGGCAGGATACATAATTCCTATTCAGAAATCTGTTGAATTCTATACACTAATAACAAATTCCAAGAAAGAGAAATGAAGAAAACAATTCCATTTACAACTGCATCAGAAAGAGTAAAACTAGGAAGAAAAAATTCTAAATTTTACGTAGAACCACAAAAGACTGAACAGCAAGAGCAGTCCTGAGAAAGAACAAAGCTGGAGGTGTTATGCTCCCTGATATCAGTACAACAATAAAAACAGGAAGGTGCTGGCAGGAAAAAGACACAGAGATCAGGGGACCAGAACGGAGAGCCCCGGAACGAGCCCACACGCACCTGGACAATGGCCCAGGACAAGGGAGGTGGGATACGCAACGGGGAAAGGGAGTTTCTTCAATAAATGCTGTTGGGAAAGCTGAGCAGACCAATGCAAATAATTGAAATTAAACTGCTTTTTTGCATCATTCACAAAAATAAACTCAAACTGGATTAAAGACCTAAATGTAAGTCCTGAACTCATAAAATTCCTGGAAGAAAACATAGGCAGTAAGCACTTGGACATCACCCTTAACAGTATTTTTCTTTTTTTTTTTTTTTTGCATTTATCTCCAAGGGCAAAAGCAGTAAACGCAAAAATAAATAAATAAGTGGGACATTATCAAACTCCAAATATTTTGCACAGCAAAGGATCTCAACAAAACCTAAAGGCAACCTACTGAAGGGAAGAAGACATTTGCCAATGATAGATCCAATAACAGGTTAATATCAAAAAATATAAAGAACTCATACAACTCAACAGTAAAAAAATCAAACAATCCAATTAAAAAACGGCCAGAGAACCCGCACAGACAACTCTCTGAAGAAGACGCACAGACGTATGAAAACACGCTCAACATCGCAGCCGTCGGGGGCGGGCGAGTCAGACGCGATGAGGTGTCACCCACAAGTGCCACCTCACAACAGTGTCGTGAAACCGTGCGCGCTGACACACAGTCACTGGACTTGTGAGCACTCATAAGGCTTTTCACCTGAAACTAACAGAACCTTGTGTGTCAACTATAACTTTAATGTTTTCTTAAATAAAAAAGTAATTCATAGGGAACCAAAATCTCTCTGGATCCATGTATATTGGTTGACATCAACATTACTTTACACATTAATTTATTCTTTTTATGAATCTGTACTACATACTTACCTCTATAACTTTAAAAAATTTAGCCCTGGCTGGTGTGGCTCAGTGAATTGAGTGCCAGCCTGCAAATCAAAGGGTCGCCGGTTCAATTCCCAGTCAGGGCACATGCCTGGGTTGCAAGTCAGGTCCCCAGTGGGGGGCGCAGAAGAGGCGACTACACATTGTTTCCTTGTCTCCCACCCTCCCCCTCTCTTCTAAGAATAAATAAATAAAATCTTTTTAAAAATTTATAAATCTATGGCATCTGATAAATTTTGTATGCAAAAACCAAAAAGGTAACCCCTCTCCCCCACTGACTGATTCAATCCATTGGCTTTGGACGGAGTGGGGTAAGGGAGTGACCAGCTTTCCCTCCGGCTGTGAGCCAAAACCGTGCATGCCTCAGGACGGCCTGGAGTCAGGGGCACACACAGCGTCAGCCTGTCGCCTGCCTCCCCCTCCTCCAAGTGCACCGGGTACGGAGTCGTCAGCAGCCTCGGCTCACACAGGAGCTCTTCCTGTGATCCTGACCCCCAGGAAGACGCCCACAAGTGTCCCAGCTCATCCTACAGTGAAACGCGATGGCCGGTGCCACCCGGTGGGAAGAGCAAGCGTGTCCGGGATAAGGAAACCCAGTTCTAAGTCCTGGCTGTGTCCCCGGACGAGTGGATAGCCTGAGTAAGCCACGGAGCCTCTCCGGTCCTTCTCGCTCCTCTGAGAGTCTGGACGACACCAGGGTGTTACTCAGCAGGTAAGATCAGACACAGAACTGAATGTAGCTGATGGCACCTGCTCTCGTGCCATCTGTCATCAAAAAGAGGAGAGAAACGCGTTCCCAGGCACTGCGGCAGATCATTTGCTGAGAGTCACATTGTGCGGATTGCGCACACAGACCTCGTGGCGCTTACCCCGCACCTGTATGACCGGGGGACGGGGCAGTGGGGTCCCCCAGGTGTGTTCTCTTTTCCCAACGCCTCGGACTCGCTCAAAAGCTGGCAAACACCCTTTGAGACTCACAACACAACGGCCTCAGTGACGGGCCTCGCCCAACCTGGGGGCTGCTGCCCGAATGACCGAACTGCCACGCTGAGCACACGGACACGTCGGCCACCTCCCCCACTTCCAACCCCACTCTGCGGTGGACTGTCCCCCCACTTCCTGGGGTTCCTGCAGAGAGGACACCAGCCCTCCCCCACCCTCAGGACACTGAGCGCTTCGCCAGGCAGGTCTCGGAGGAGGGACACTCGCTGATTCTGATTCATTCTGACAGGCACCGCCTGTTAGCTCCTATTGGTCAGACAATGGTTTTTAACACAGGCTGTCAACACCAAGGGAGCACGGACACCCGGGAGGAGGGGAGGGTGCTGTCTGGGAGCACCCCCCTCCAGAAGAACTCCTGTCTTCACTCACGTCAGAGTGAGTGTTCCCGAATGCGGAGAGAAGACGGACATCTGTGCTTTCTGTCCACCTGCCCCCGCCGCTGGGCTCCCTTCAGCACCCGATCTGCTCTGCTCTTCCAGCAGCAGTTACACACCAGGCAGGCAGCCGATTGCGGGGCACTGTCAGGCCAGGTTGGGGTGCTCCTCCTCAGCCCTACAGCATCCCGAGGCTTGTGCTGGGGTCCCCACAACCACGTTCATCCCTGGGGACTCATCAGAAGGACTCACTGGGGCTGCAAACACTGTCGTACTTACAGGTGAACCGGCCAAGAAAAGCTCACCAGGCACGAAGGCCAGGAGAGGCCGTGAGAGGTCCCGTGGGCTCCAGGCCCTTCGCCGAGCGCTGCATCCAGCATGTGTTCCCTTCGCAGCAAGGGGGGCGCGGGGCCGGCCTGGGAAGCGCCCCCGAGCCTCGGTGTCCAGAAGTTTTCTTGGGGTCAGTCACACTGGGGTAGAGCACCCCCATAGCTGACCCAGTCGCTCAGTCTCCGGCCATTCCACAGGCCAAACCGAGACGGCTGGCCAGGGCCCAGGCGAGCAAACACTGGCACTCACCATATGCCCCACGGTGAGCGTGCCCGGTCAGCACCACCCAGGGCCCAGGGCGCAGAGGCGCTGCGATCAGTCAGAGCGCTCCAGGCACCTACGGTCAGCTCCCAGGAGCCAGTCCGGCCTGGGCAGGGCTTGGGCACCTCCAGGGCCCTGCGTGAACCTTCTGCCATCGCTGTATCAACCCCCGCCACGCACCGGAGAGAAGCCCTCTCAGCACGCGGATTTCCCGCCACGTCGTAGAAAAGGCGCTCTCGGAGGCACTGAGTGACGCGGCTTCAGGCAGGGCGTGGATATAAACAAGACGCTTGGAAGAACAACGCGTGAACACAGGCGATTCCGTCTACGTTTACCTAAAATGGCCTGAGAGCAGCGGTCGGGGATGCAGGCCCCACACGGAAGGCGACGGGAGGAGGGTCAGTGGACGCCCCCCAACTAAGGAAACGTCCTACGGCGGGAAGCGCAGCGTTAGAATGAACGGCCTCCGTCTCCGAACTGGAAAGTGCCGGGCAGCACGCGCCCTGAGCCCCGTTAGCGCCCAGCACAGCAGCGGCCACATGGACGAAACCACAGCCCTTTCTGCCGGGCAAGTTCACAGCAGCGCCGATCACTGCGACTCCCCTCCTCGCACTCCTCCCTCAAACACTCACTCGGCCACCAGGCGAGCACACACACAGGTTTATTAAGTCGGTTCACTGCGGAAGAGGCCCGGCCCCCGCGCTGGAGGCTGGGCTCTGCGGCGGGAGTCTCCGTGCCGAGGGCTCACTCCTGCCTCCGCAACTGACTGCAGCCTTCCGCCGAGTCACCAGGCGTTCCCGACGTCCCCGGCCCCCATCTCCCCGCCTCTGCGGGGGGCCGAGATGCCTGCCTCGAAGGTTTGACTTCAGGCATTAAAGGAGACTCCACCTGTGCAAAACGACTACCTGCCTGGCGTGCAGTAAACAATGAGTGCACACCGACCATCACTGCGCTACCAGCATGACTTTTAATTATCGGACAGACACTCGGGTGAGACGCAGCTTGGCTTTGTGGTGAAGGGCATAAACCCAGCGTCCGCTTCTGAGGCCTGAACTTGGCCTGCCCACCACTAGCCTGAAGACACCCTTTAACCACGCTATTCCTTCGTCCACAGGGGAGGGAAGGTCCACATGGTGAAGGCTGAATGTTTGCCAAGTATCCAGAACAGCACCCAGCCTGCGGTCAGCGCTCGGTAAAGGTCAGCTGTCATTTCTGATCGATGTCAAAAGCTCTCCTTCTGCCGGCGGACTGACCTCCCTCCCATCACGCCCCACGAGCAGGGTAGAGCAGAGCAGAGTGGCGGCTACCACGGGAGTCCGGCCGGACAGTTGTGGGCTCACACCCCGGCCACGTTGCTAATGAGCACAATGGCCTTGAAAGGGTCACTTAGCGTCCCTGAGCCTCGCTGTTCACATCTCTAAAATGCACTCGATCAGCCTTGAATTAAAATGGTCAAAACATGTTCGAGCTTCAACAATCCCTGCCACTACCCAAACTCTGCACGCCAGACATGAAGTGTGAGCGAGACAACTGATCTCAGAAGCAGTCTAAACACCTTGGTATTCCAGTTCTTGCAAAAGTGCATCTTATTTTAGGTGCAAACCACCAGAAAAAGGGTGTGCCGGGAACCATGCCAACCACTGGAGAATTGGATTGAGCAGTTTCTACCAAGAGCCCAGCACCCTTACCACGAAGCAGGTGCCCACACACGACTGAGCACAGGTGTGAAGCAGGTGGCGACAGAAATCACCCAGCACAAACAGGACGCAGCGTAGAGATGCTCTCTGGACCCGGGGCCGCCCCGGTGCCCATCCGGCATGTGGTGAATGGGGCGTGGCTCCGCCAGGTTCCGGAAAGCACGTGGCAATCCTTATTCCGTGACCCAGGCTCCAGGTTTCCTCCTCCTGTCGACTCTGGTGCGGCACCTGCAGGGCCACACGCCCTGGAGGCCGCGGTCCCTGCATGACAGATGGAGTCCTCTGTCCATTCTGATGGCCTGTGCCGGGATCTGGAGGATTTCAAATGAGCTAATATATTTGAAGTGGCTACGAAAACCCTCAAGTGAGATGCGAAGGTGTTATAAGATTTTATCCTTGAAGGAAACCACAGGGCAGTATATTTCATAAAAACGCTGGAAGTACTGGTGTGAATTTTTGCAAAGAGAGAAAGGTCACGAGGAGGGAGGAGGGGAGGCTGGACCCTGGGAGGAATGAGGACCTGCGTCTGTCGGGGAGCAGGCTCCGACTGGGGTGCCCGCCCAGCGTGCCGCACGCACCTGGTCTCCAGGGCCCCCACCCCCGCCGCTGCCTTCGGTCCCGCCACGAGGGCCTCCTCTGCCAGCAGGGGAGACCCACCTGGGAGTCACTGCAGTGTCACTTCTCGCAGTCACCAAACACACGCAGAAATACTGAGAAACAAAATACGACGCTGGAATGTTGAGCCTGAGTTGTTAACTCAGGGGAGCTTACCACCAGGCTTAACACAGAAAACTCTGAAAACCTCCATCCCCCGAATCAGGCCTTCAGTGGCCGATCTGAGTTGCATTTTCTTAAGAATTGAAAACAAAGCAGAACTGTGTCTCCAACTGACCCTGGGCATGAGGTAGTCAGCCTTTCAGAGAAAAGTGACCCCAGGGGAATGAAAACTGTTCCACAGCAGAACAAGTGGCTGTTGAGATCCAAGGTGGCGGGGACACGGGCAAGGGCCAGGGTACAGGCAGGTGGGCGCAGGCAGGTGGGCACAGGCAGGTGAGCACAGGCAGGTGAGTGCAGGCAGGTGAGTGCAGGCAGGTGAGTACAGGCAGGTGAGGTAGCAGGCGCAGGCCGCACTGAGCCCGTGGTGTGTGTCTCTGCAGACGGACGCGGCGCTGATGTTCGATGCCGTGCACGTGGTGGCCCTCGCCGCGCACCGGGCCCCCCAGCTGGCCGTCAGCTCGCTGCAGTGCCACCGACACAAGCCCTGGCGCCTCGGACCCCGGTTCATGAGCCTCATCCGAGAGGCAAGTGCCACGTGCTCGCCGCGCTTTCTTTCTTCACGGCTCCCTGGGACGGGCCTTCATCCCTCCTGGGGCAGCCCTGCGGGCGGGACGTCTGTCAGGGCATCTTCCACCAGGCCGAGGGTCGGAGGTAAGGTTTGGCTGGAGCTGCCAGGTGTCTTCCTGGGTGATGCTGGGCCATTTAAAGAAGCCACCAGACCCTGCATTCCAGCTGGGCCTCCCCTCCCACGGGCCCCCTCCCCAGCAGGTTTGCAGGCTCACAGGCACTGTTCCTGGGCCCAGCGCGTCGGGGTCGGGGGGGCAGCCACCATCCCAGAGGTCTGCCTCCTGCGTCCTAAACTGCGCAGGACTGAACAGGACCTTTTCCTAGTGATGTGCAGGCTGTCCTGCCATCTGTGGGCTCACCGGAAAAGTCCAGTTCCACTCAAAACACGCCCAACATGCAAAACAGCCTGCAAGAGGACAGGGTGCTGGGGCAGGAGGGCCTGCCCTGTGGCCCTGGGGTGCTGGGCACCCCCACCCTGTCCTGCGGGGTGTCCAGCCTGCAGCCTGACACAAAATCGTGAATGTACTTAGAACATGATGAGATTTTATTTTGTGATTATGTGTCGCGATGTATTTAACGCGGGGCCCAGGGACGCCCCAAGGCTGGACCCCCTTCAAGGATGGGACTTTTCCTCACAAGGCCTCACAGACACGCAGCCATGGGCACCCGCACCGGCAGCGCAGGGTGAGTCTGCACCCGACAAGGCAGACGAGACACGTGGCAGTGGACAGGCTGGCCGGGGCTCCGCGTCCTCCCTGAGGCGGTTCCAGGGCCTCCTGGGGGGCGGGGGGCAGGCCCGCACCCCAGTGGAAGGGCATCTCGGCTCCGCTCAGGATGCACACAGTTGGGAGATAAAGCCGTGAGAGAGAACGGAGACATCCGGGGAAAGAGCCCACATCTGTCTCACTCTCGGGCTGTTCCGCCCGCTCCCCGCGAAAGGGGCGTCTGATCCGATAGGGTGAGTTCCAGAAGGACAAAGGGTAACAGTGCCCAAGGTCCACACCAAGGGCATTGGCAAGGCCGGGCCCAGGACGTGGAAAGCGGCAAACGGGTGTCCTGAGCACATGTGGGGAGGAGGCCCTTGCCCTCGGGGCCGAGCCCTGCAGCGCCCTCAGGAGGCGAGAGGCAGTACTTGCTCAGGTTTCCAGCTCAGGCCCCTTGCTCACCTCACCCTGGTCCCGGCAGGGTCGCCAGGCTTTGAATCCAGCACCAACCGATGCTGGCAGCAACACAACTGGACCAGTCACTCCGACCCCGCATGCCTCAGTTTCCTCATCTGTAAAGTGGGGATAACACCTCCCTGTGGACAGCGTGGCTGTGAGGACACAGAGAAGGAAACACTTGTGAACAGGAAGAACCGGAAATACTGGCCGTTCTCTTACCCCTGCAACCGACTGTGAGGAAGGGCCTCGCTCGGTTTTCCGAGATGATGCCAGGAATTTAAAACCAGCAACCACAAAAGCCACAACAAAGAAGCCACAGGTCATCATGGAATGACACGCCCTCCGATGTCTGCAAAAATCTGACGTCCTGTGACCACCAGGAAAGCGGCACGGCCCCCGCCCACCCACAGGGTCACAGGCACATCTGGGATCACCCACCGCCCCGGTCACCTCGATCTTGAACGATCTCTAACCAGGGCACAGCTGGCCCCTGTGTCTCAGAGGCAGGTCGCCGACCGCAGCTGGGACCTGCACTTGCAGCATGCCTGCCCCTTCTGTGCTGGGGAAGAGGGTGACATTCCTGAGCCACATTTAGACGCATTTAGAGCAATAACAAGCTCCAAGCTGAGGGACTGCATCGGAAGCAAAAAAGCATCTTACATTCATTTACTGAAAAAGCCAATTCCCTGTTCTCAGACTCCCCAGCCAGAGGGGGGAGGGTGTGTGAGAAACCTTGCTGCCCATTTGCACCACCATTGTTCTTGGCTGCCCTGTGTCCTGAGTCCCCAAGCCCAGTGCTGCCTTCAGCAAGGAGCGGGGCCTGCAGAGAAGGTGGGACTGGGGGCAACCAGGGGCCGCCCCGCCAGTTGGAGGGCCAGCCCGAGGCCCACCGATACATGCCAGTGACAAAATGCAGGTGCTTTTCTCAAGAAATGTGTCATTCACCAAACTTTGCCAGCCTCAGGTTGATTAGGAAACACCAAACCCGAGGTGGTTGGTCCTGAAACGTCCGCGGTCCTCTCTTTTGGTCACCGTCACTTTCTAAAGAATCCCCATAACTCCAGTCTGAAATAACGTGAAGGCAGATGCCAGCCGACCAAATTCGTGGGGCGGAGTGGGAATCTATCATGGGGCGAACATCCCACACACCAGTGAGAGTCGGTGAGCCTTTCAGACAGGCTGAGTGTGCAAGAGAGCCATCTCCAGGGAGGGAGGGAGGGGGGGAGGGACTTTCAACTGAGGACACGCAACTGCTGGCTGGGGGGCAAGCCCATGAGGGGTAATCAGCTGCCTGAGCGATGAGAGAACCCTGGCCACCAACCCCATCTCAGGTCCAGGTGGGAACTTCTGGCGGGGGTTGAGGTGCCTCCTGCGGGGAGCGGGGGCACGGGAAGTCACCAAGATGCAGTCAGAGGTCAGCTGGCTGCAGAATCGCCCTGGCGGGGGAGTGCAGCAGGGCTGGGGGTAGCAGGGGCTGTGCTGTGGTGCTGGGTAGGGAGGGGGACAGATGGCAGGGGCAGCGAAGTAAACAGAGGTCTCAGGTCAGGCCGGTGGTTCCCAACATGACTGAGCCCTGCTGCCCAGCCACAGGCACTCAGTGAAGCTCTGGACAGAGCCCGGGACTCCATCCACTTCAGGCCACGCCAGTCTGGGGGTCTCGTTAAGCAGGACCTCCCTCAGCAGCACAGCATCTGTCCCAAGACCTTCATCAGAAGCCAACGTGACGGAACAGGAAGCTTCTCTTCTGCTCAAGCAACAGGCCACCGGGCGCTCTGGGGGAACTGAGGAATCAGCTGCCCCTCTTCCCTGTTCCTTCCTCCCCAGGCCCTTGGTGGCCACTCGCTGGGGTGGCTCCATGCTCGCAGGGACAGCAGGCGATTGGCGGTGTCCCTGGGTCCCGGGCGATTCTCAAAGTTCTCTGTCCTGATGCTCTCTGAGGGGACACATTTCTGCTGGCCCGTCTCTCCCCGCGTTTCTTCGGCCTGTTTCGGAGGGAAGTGTGGGCTGCTTCCTCGGCCCTATGACGCCCCATGGAGCCCACGTGCTGTGTCTGCTGAAGTCACCTCACCCCCTTCACTGTCCCACTGACTGTGACCAGGGGCAGTCCCAAGTCTGGTCCACAGGAAACGCCCACTGTAGCTTCCTGCACCCACCGCTTGGTTCTCGTGCAGCAGGGGCAGGCGGGCTTCTCTCTTCCTGCTGCAGACCTGCAGCATGCGCCCCTCCGTCTGAGCACTCACAGCCGGAAGGGGCTGCCCGCCCACCCACCCCCCCGTCACGCGTGGTGGCTCATGCAGAATTCCTTTTCTCCAGTGAGCCGCTCCCAAGCCCCGACCTGGAAGTGGGCTCTCTGCTGCCCGTGGCCCCCGGACATTGAGCCCCTGTCAGCACTGATGGAGCTCCGTGCAGACACAGCCAGAACTTCCGCTGGGACAAGGGCAATGCCGCTGATCTCTGCGTCCTCAGAGCCCTTGCTGTCCCGGCAGGCACGGAAAAGATTCTCACAGACCCGAACTCAGGAAGCCACCGTCTAGCAAACTCTCAGTAAACTTCCCTGAACTAATACTTAAACTACGGGACCAGCTCCTCCGCGATCTGGCCCAGAACAAATCTACTACTTAGGAGTGAAAACTGTTTCCAAACGCCAAGCACACGAAGTGTCACTGGGAGCTGCGTCAGACACAGGCAGCTTTCTGTCCCCGCTTTGCTGGGAAGACGGAATTTATGGGTCCTGTTTTTACGGAGTGAGGGTTATAAATCTGAATATACAAACAAGATATTTAAAGTCAAGCTTTTAAAAATCAAAGAGTCAAAGACAAAATTTTCCGGAGGCACCTGCATTTGCCTTAATGGGCGTGTGGGCTTTTACTCAGAAGGTCAGGGTCGCGCTGCTGCCGCTTTCCAACGGGCAGGGCAGGGTGACCCTGCGGCCCGGCGCCTGGGACGCGGACGAACCGCTGCAGGCCCCGGGGACGCGGCCGCGGGCCAGGCCAGGCCCTCGCGCTGCTGTGCGCGCGGGGCGTGAGGACACACGTGCGCCGTGCGTTCCACGGCGCCGACGACGAGGGCGGGGCGCACAGAGGCCCCTGCAGAGGGGTGCGGGCGTCCCTGTGGCACAAAAAGTAGCTGGAAAACACCCCGCGCTGCCCGGGAGAAACAGTGCGAGTCTCATAGCTACGAGGCTTTCTCGTAGCCACAGTAGTAAATGAAAACAGACAGGTGAAATTAATTTTAATAATATCTTTTATTTACCCCAATAGATTAAAATATTAGCATTTTAACACAGTATGAAATTATTTTCATAATAGGTCTTTTAAATCCAGTCTGTAGTTTAAGCTTGTGACACTCAATCTGGAGTAGCCTCATTTCAAGTGCTCAGTATATCGTGGTGACAAAAATCAATGTTTAAATACCACATCCCATCTAACCAGGCTGACTAGAGAAAGATATGAATTAAACCCATGTAGGTAGGATCCAAATTCTTATCTTCATAGAAAAAGAACATATCGATCAGCTATGAAAAGTAATTATCTACCCAACAAAGACAATAACCGGATTAATGCAACCCAGGCAACCTGAGTAATTCCACACTGAGTGACCTGCTTGCCAGGGGTCCCCGGCCACCTCATCTGCGTAATCACACCGGTGCCCTGTGCCCACGGCTTTCGTGCCCACTGGGTCTCCGGCGTGTTCTTGCCCACTCGGTTGGCTTGCAAGTTCAGAAGCCAGTTTACTACGTTCTGACAAACCAGTCACCCATGAACCAGCACCGAGGAAACAGTCCATGAAGAGAAGAAAAGCGTGTGTTCTGAGGTAAGTTGTCGGGAAGTGACACATTTACCCAGGGGGCACGGCACAGATACAGTTAAAGTCAGCAGATGTTGAAAATAAATAAAGTCAGCAGAGGCAGAGTTGGAAATCAAATATTGGGAAGAAAGGCTATTATATTTTTAAATTATGCAGTGATCCATGCAAGCTGTTATTGCGAGATAATGGGTTATAAACAACAGGCATAATGGTTAAAATAATTATATATCGAACAGATGAGGACGTGAAAAGTGCATCATTTCAGGCCCTGAAATAGCTGACCTCGGAGGGAGTTCTGTGGTCCAAAGGTTATGTTTACCATTCCCTCCTTGGCTTCATGCTTATTCACACCCCATTATTGTGTGTACTTCAGACGTGTGTTTAAATAGCTTTTCTGAGGACTGGCTGAAAGTCGCGGGTGACCGGACAGGCCCGCGCTGCTGGGGCAGAGGGTGAGTGCGGGTGCCGCGGTTGTGCGTCCTCCGGGGGCGGGGCTGGGGCTGTGCGGGGCTGTGCGGGGCTGTGCGGGGCTGTGCGGGGCTGTGCGGGGCTGTGCGGGGCAGCGAGCTTACACAGGGGCTGCAGAACACCCGCCTTTGGTTAAAGCCAAGTGAGACTACGATGAACGGCCTTGGTAACTACCCCTTCCGCAGACAGAGCAAAGTGGAGACGGAGTTTTGAAGTGCATAAAATTCTCCCTCCGTTTTCTTCTCTTGGCACCATCTCTCCCAACGCACTTCCAGGTCCTGGTCTTTCTGCCAGTAACTCCACCATGAATCGCCAGCAAAACGGCCGCCTGCCAGACCAGTGAGGGGCCACACTCACTGGGACACGGCCAGCGCCCACGGGCCGCTCCTCTCAGCACACTCAGGGACGCCCTAACCTGGGAAGCCTTCCGACAGTGGAGAAAGTTTTCCTTACAGCTGGACTAGGAATGAGAGCTGGTTTGGGGTGGAGCCACATCTGACTGCCCCTCGATTCCACCCCCGCAGGACCATGGCCTCAGGGAGGGTAGATGTGCCAGCTGCACAGCCGCCTGTCCCTGATGTCTCCGGAAGAGAGGAACAGGGACCAGACACTGAGCTG
The DNA here is from genome assembly GCA_004026765.1 of Micronycteris hirsuta. Classification (NCBI taxonomy): domain Eukaryota; kingdom Metazoa; phylum Chordata; class Mammalia; order Chiroptera; family Phyllostomidae; genus Micronycteris; species Micronycteris hirsuta. The sequence continues at coordinate 14,937 of PVJI01023466.1, forward strand.
GGCACAGACACTTGTTTCTCCTCGCATGACCCTGTAGCCCCGGGGTCCCGCTCGCTGCCGCCCCTCTGCCTTCCTCCCACCACTTCCGAGCGCACAGCCTTTGGGAGTGCCATCTGCTCACTCCTGCCTTTGAGAAACTTAATTTGTCAGATTCAAAAGTGAGTAAACCATTTTCAGCCACCACGAAATACCAATCGGAAAAGAGAGAGCTGACACAGACAGTTAACATAAAACACAACTATTACATCTAAATTTGTAGTTGATGTAAGACAAATACTTGAGATCATAGCCCTCCTGAGGCCTGGGAAGTACGCACAGCACACCAGAGTTAACACGTAGGCCCTGCGGGAACAGAGACTGGGACTCTCCTCTCCCCTCTCAAAATGCTGCCGTTCTGTAACCCCAACCTTCTCCCTTGTAATTGGAGCTGCTCGGCTCGGAATAACCACTCTCCTGGCTTCAGACCCTCTGAATCCAGACTCAGCCACCTCCCCAGGCAGCACTATTTCCAACGCCCTCGCCGCCCTGGGGCACGTTCTCTAGGCACTCAGCTGCCGGAGCAGGACTCCTGGCCGAGGACCCCACGGAAAATGTACTGGGTGGCTCGCTGGCATAAGTGATCATTCCTCAGCATCCTCAGGCCAGGAGGCACGTGCTCAACCGCTTTGAAAAGTGGAAGGCGCTCACCATTGATGTTAATCAATAAAAGGATGACCAGAGCACGTGGGCCAGTTAACAAGAGCCAGAGAACGATGTCCAATGCTGCCTACTGACGAGTCACAGACACCCCGGCTGAGCGGGAGGAAGGGCCGACGCGCCCCACTCGCCCCAACTGCGGTGGGTCGGCCCCCACATCGCAACCCTCAGTCTGGGTGTGCCGCGGTTTGATGCGAGAAGTTTCTGACAGAAAACTTTAAATTCGGGTCTTTTCTTGTGTGACAAAGATAATCAGAAGTCAGGCGCCGCTCTCCTGTGTTAGGTCACTGTGTTGGGCTCAGCCAGGTACAGGGCTTTCTGTGATGAGGGGGTGGGCAGAGCCGTTTCAGGAAGGAAACCCTGAGAGTGTGTGACACTCGTGTGTAATACTTTTCTGCTCACTGCTTCTGTTACAGTGTGGTGTGCCTGCCATGTGTACACACACCTCCACATACACTCGAGTCCTGGAATCCATGAGAAAGTCCAGTCTCTCTTGGTCCTGTCACTTATGAACCACGCAACTTTGGGCAAGTCACATCAGCTGGCTGTTTGCCTTGGTGACCTAAGAATTCTACATGTCTGCCTTCCTACAGTAAACGTTCTAGAATGCGAGGGAGGGGCTGGTCAACTACTTTCCACCCTGAAGACCTCACTGCCTCCCTGGGCGCTTCCTCAGTGCCACCTGTCGGACAACCATGTGGACAGAGAAGCTCGCACTGGGTGGGCAGCCCCTGGGGCAAAGTCTGCAGAAGCTTGGTGGTCAGGGTCACCCGGCGCGGCGACCATGCCGCTGCAAGTTACCGGGCACTTGGCCCCTGGGGCGCAGTGCTGGGACATAGCTGCTCTTCCCCGTTGGCCGAGCAGTCCCGTGCTTCTGTCCCGTGCGTCTGTCCCGTGGGGGATGCAGACAGGACTGTGGACCCTGCCTGGGGGCAGAGGGAGTGGTGGAGAGCGGAGCACAACCTTGAACGTTTCACAGAGTCTAAGGTGGGGCCAGGTGAGCACACCTGGAGGGCCTAGAGCCGGCCGCAGCGGGAGCGCAGGGCCCACAGACTGCACCACATGGCTGAGATCGGGAGAGAATGAAGCCACAGCTCTGCCGTGGCAGGAACTACGGAGAACAAAGCAAGGGCTCCTCCGCTGTTGGTCACCAGTGGTGGGCGCTGACCTGAGCCAGGGGTCACCTCAGTGCCCCGTGGCAGAGACTCCCCCTCACTGAACCGCCCCCCAGGGGCCGGGGACATGGGGCTAGTCCTTCCGGGGCCAGGGCCGACTGTTCTGCGGGAGCTCGTGCACCCACCCGAGAAAACGCACAAGTAGCCGCGGTGCGGCCTGGCGCCAGGAGGAGACAAGAGCGAGCAGCGGCTGAGCACCAGGCGGGCAGCTGCTGGGCGAGAACTAGAAACCTCCACGGTCTCAGACGTGTCTGTTTGCTCACCTGACCCTCACGACATCCCGACGAGCCTCATCTCCACATCCACAAGGGTCCAGCCAGGTAGGACGAGCGACCTGGGCAGAGCAGGACCTCGCTGCCAGCGGCCATAGCCACGCGTGACACCGATGGTCTCGATCTCTGGGCTCCTGCCTCTCAGATGGAAGATTCCAGTTTGGAGGCTGCTAGACAGAGCCTTAATCTCTATGCAGTGGGGTCTAAGTAGCACACCCTGAAATTCGACTACACTTCTTCACTGAGGCAGGTGCCTTTACTTACTTAAGAAGAATTTCTAATACCCTGGGAAACTGAAGACGTTCGCAAAGTCTCCGAGGCTGTGGCAGGCCGCGCCTCCTCCCTGTGGGAGCCTGAAGAGCCAGCGCCTGGGGCCGGGTTTGCTAGGCCCCGGGGGACACAGGGTCAGCGGTGCCACCGCGCCTGGCTGTCCGGGGCCAGTGAGTGTTCAGACATCTCCAGAGCAGACCATGCCACCGTCCACTACCCTTCCCGTCACTCTCCTCAGACTGACAGGACATTGAGAGAACTGAAAAGCTTTAGACTGGAACCACTGACCCAGAACTTCTTTGACACTCTTTTCTTCAGCGACCCCACCCACCGGGCAGTTACCTTCTGCTCCCTAAACGGCACCACAGAGGGTAGGAGGGGCAAACTCCCCAGCCCCTTCCTGCTGCAGTTGGGGAAACTGAGGCCAACGAGTAAGCGTCAGAGTCTCTGATCATCCGAAACAGACTCGAGCGAGCCTTTCGGACACACACATGTCCCAGTGGCCGCTGCCCCCCGTGCTACCCTGGACTCAGCCAGCCTGGCCCCTTGTCAGGTCCCCGAGCCTCTGGCCCCATCACCCAGACATGGCGGATGCTTCCTGCTCACGTGGCGAGGACAGAAGGAAAGGGCTGCTGTGAAAAGGAAATGTCCAGGACATCTGACGTGCGGAAAGGTGCGGGGTTCTGCAGCCACATCTGCGTGCAGGTGCAGGTGGGAGTGGCCCTGGCAGACAGGGACACACTGACCTCGAGAGGGAGAGACGGTCAGAGCCGTGCTGCTGCGCCGGTGAGACAGTCCACGCGGCGGGGCCAGGTGGAAACCACGACAGAGCACAGGCGCTGCGCCCGGGGGACAGGAGGCCGCAGCATCGGTGCAGAGTCGGGAGGACGGTAACAGTGGGTGTCCATCGTGGGTGACATGCAGAAGTTCTCACGAAGTAGACCCATTTATTGGCCCTACGAAAGACCCCCACGTACCACTTACCGAGTCACTCGGGGACGTCTACCCTCCGGTCCACACGGGTGAGACGTGTGCGCGGATGGCAACCAGAGCCGTCTGCGACACCAGCGGGGCAAACGCATGTCCTGCCGGGACTGGCCCATGGGCTGGGGGCATTTGGGGAACAGCTGGGATGCCTGGTGCTCATGTCCTTCCTGCTGGAGGCTGAGGAAGAGTCAAGGTCACGGGAGGAGCGGGGACACGGATGGAGGAGGGGGACAAGGGCCCAAAGCAAAGCACCTCCCGCTGTGCTCAAGACCCGCAGCCTTTCCGTGGGCCACAGAGCCTCACGCATGCGTGCGCCTGAGGACACCGCCAAAAAAGACTCACTTCCCACATCTGACCTCCGGACGAGGCCAGATTTCAGGGAGAGGGGCTGCATGCCCGGCTCGAGGATGGCGTTGATGTGTGGCGCCCACCGTGGGTCCCGTGTGTCGGACAACAACCACTGACCATCAGTGTGAGCAAGGCTCCTGCTTCCTGTGGCTCTGTCATCCGCACTCGACCTTCGATTGGCGGTCCCCGTGGGAAGCTGCTCGCAGAGCCGTGAAAGGGCCGAAGCCCACGGCAGGTGACCTGCTGCCCCGGAGACCAGGGTCTGAGGGGCGTCCTAACCACGTGAGCGGAGTCCGATGGGCGGCACTGATGGACACACGGCAGGTGCAAGGCAGGAGGTGGCCGTCATCACCTCCACACAGAGGCCTCAGGGGCACTCGCCCACTCCTCCGGCTCCGCACCCCGCCCCTCACACGCCCAACCCCGAGCCCGGCCCACAGCCATGGCTTCGATTGCCCAAACTGTTAAAATTGCAAACCAGCGATGTGAACGTCCAGCCAATTAGGGCTTGAAAATAGTATCTGCGCACAGCCTGCATGGGGACAAACATGAAAGGGAGGAGGACGTTCGCTTCTGGCTTTCGCGTGCGTCCGCGGTGGAAGGCGTGCCGCCGCGGGGGTCCAACGCCAGTGGCTCGAGCTGGCCTCCGGGCGCACACAGGCCGAGCTCTCTGCTCGTCCTCTCACGCGAAGGTGAGCATGGCTCTAAACTTCGCGTGGCGGGACGAGCAGGAGTAAAGACAATGCCTTTTAAGGAAGCCTCTCTTTTAAACCCTTTCTAAACATTCTACCCCCTTTTACAGTCAATTTGCAGACCTAATGTCAAACAGGCTCGTAACAACACCGTGACAGAAAAAAGGGACTCTAATCAGGGAGTGCGGTAGCTGTGACTGGGACTCTTCACAGCAAGGAACTGAAAAGTTAACACTGTCCGGGCTCAGTCGCAGGGGCTGCACGTGGTCACTGTCCAATGTCTGACCAGACAACTCCAACGGCCGCAAGGGGCTCCTCTTTCCAGGAGCTGGGGAGATGGTAATGGAGTAGCTGCCGACCCCACTCCGACCCTGGATTAAGTGTGTGCCCCCCACTCGGCGAGTTGCCGGTCTTCTTCCCGTCTCCCGTCACAAGAAGTGCAGACAGCGCCTTCCACGCCAACAGCGCCGGCGATTCCAATGCAACTGACCAACGACGAGACTCGCCAGCAAGTCGCTTTGAAAATAAAGGCGGTGAGTGAAACTCTGTGAAAGGCTGAGCCTTCGACCGCGGCTCCCAGTCTCTGTCCAGCGTGACAGCACTCCTGCCTCGCACCAGCTCACACGTAGGGGCACACTCGCCAGCTGCATCGTGCCAGTGCTTTTCCTCATTCTGCTTTCTTTCTTTAGATGGGAATGCTTTAAATTAATTATAGCTTATAAAACTCAACTCCAACAATTTTTACTTTGACTGTTGATGAGCTTATCGGGTTATTGGTGAAGTAGAGGATTTTCATCATCTTTAGACTGGGATTACAAATTGAAGAACTGAGGAGAGAAAGAGGGAGCAGTAAAGGAAGACAGAAGAGTAAACTGACAAAAACAACGATAAAGACTCTCTGGAATGAGACAGCTGAAGTCAGGCTTGGATTCCGCGTTAACGGGCGGCTCCATCTCGACCTACCCGAGCCCTGGCTTCCTGCGGATTAAAGTGAAGGGTGGCCTGGCAATGCCGCCTTGCAGGGTCTCGGTGGTGATTCAGTGAGATCACGCAAACCCCCACTGCCAGTCAGTCTGCCAGTTCCCGTCGCCCTGCCCGGCTAGACCCGCGGACAGTGTCACGTCATCCTGCAGATGTTGTTGTTATTAAACATGAACAGCCAAATAAAGAGCAGCACTCCTGCCAGTTTTGAGTAAAATGAGTCAGTCAGTTTCATCGAATATCATAAAACATAGAGTTCATCAGGCTCCAGAGAGCTCTGCCTACGACAGGTCTCCGTGCAGGCGGTTTGCGGAGAGGGCGAGGAGGAGCCCGGCCAGAGGGGGGAAGCCGGTGGGACAGAGGCGGAAACTGGGTGAAATGGGCTTCAGACTCCTCCCCCGGGCGCGTGTGCAGCATGCCCTGCTCCCCAGCAGGCACGGCCCCAGGGGCTCACTCACTCCGTGTTGCCTGCTGGTTAGCCGTGGACCCCAGGAGCTTGGGCTCAGCCCACCCGCGTCCCCAGGCCGGCAGGCTCCGGCAGTCCTGGGCAGCCTGCGCTCCCTGAAGCGAGTGCACACGTCAGGGAGAAGACGGGTCTCAGCCACGGAAGTTTTACTCTCAATTGTGCACCCAGCACAGGCGACTTACAGACCGACAGGGGCATTCCCTGTTTCCAAACCAGATGCGAGAACAGCTTCTAACTTTCTTAAAGAAGAGGCTTCCTACGGGGCTTTCTAACCAGGAAGAATTCTTGAAACTTCTCACACTGACTTCGACGTCCACGTGTCTGATTCGCCCACAGAATTCAGGAGTCAGTTCCTCCCCGAGGCTGTCGGCAGCGCCAGGACCAACGGCCCTGCAAGGGCACAGGCCGGATGCTGCGGCTGTTCTGCGGGACACTGTCCTTTCTGGAATCAGGCACCAGGACGCTGTGCGTGTACCTGCACTGAATTATCAAGTTCTGGCCGTAAGTGTGTGCAGGTTTTACTGTCATGGCACCCCAATAAGCTTAAACATTAACAAAATATTGGGGGGTGCGAAAGCGGGTTTACAGTTGTTCCTGTGGGAAATTCGGTAGTTCAATAACAATGCAAGAACAAACTGTGTTGCACAAACTCACGCAGGCAAACCTACTTCTGCCACATCCTGTATTGAAACACTCGATGCCGAAAGGGGTTTCTTAGTTATGTTGATAAAAAGCATTTTGCAGCTTTCTAAAAATCAAATGAGAGATGGTAACACCTTGACTGGCACGAGGCTACGCACAGGGAGAAGGACGCCGCCACGTCGGGATTTCCCGGAACGGGGTGACCGGCTGTCCTGGTCGCCCTGGGCCGAAGGTGCCCTGCACACGAGACCCCCCACTGCAGAGACCTGGCGGCCCCGAGCACTCGAGCCTGACTGGCCGCCCTCCCCACGATTTGTATCAAGAAGATTCCTTGTACGGATGGATTAAGAAATTGGTGTGTTTCCTTAGTTCGGATTATACAGATGCATGATTCGCCCCCGTACAGTTTACACTGAGAATGAAACAAACAGTAGCTGATTTTAGATCCTCTTCACTGCCCATCCCCAACCCCATGCCGAATCCTCAGAAAGTTCTCAAGTTCTCCGTGACATGACAGGGTTTCTGTCAGGTGTCACAGCAGTTTGTCTGAAGAAACTGACATTTCTTACCAGTTTCAGTAGATTCGTCAGCAGGTATCTGAGCGAATCTTTACCTCGACTCAGATTGATTGATTTGTTCCTATTTCTCTTTGGTTCTGGCCCCCAGGAAACGGAGACGGGAATGGTGTCACCTCTCAATCTGAAAGCAGGTCTTCTGGTTTTCATCATTCAGGACATACATTGTTGCCAAAGCCATTTATAGCCGGGTCAGTCCGTGTGCGCGAAGCATGGAGTCCCATGGGGCCAGGTTTCAAATGACTTGCTAACTTCTGTACCATTTTAGTGACTTCGACTAAGAAGGAGGCAAAGACACCCTGTTTCACCCAACTTCAGGGTCTTCCCCAGAACACTTCTCGCCTGGCGGCGACGTCCAGGAGGACCCATTCCCAGCTCTCGCGGACCCCACGCACACTGCTGGCAACGCTCAGGCCTCAGAGAGCCACGCATGGCAGGCTCACATTCAGCCAAGGCCAGGTCCCTGAGAGACGGAACCCAGGTGCAGGTCCCTCTGCAGCGGGTCGGACAGGGAGGCTGCCCCCAGGGCACGGCATGCCTCTGTTCTGGGGAGGTTCGGGGAGGGCCGAGGGGGTGGGCTGGCTGTCTCTTTCAACAAATCACTTGAGTGAGTTCCAATTCGATCTTACTCCTGCCTCGTCACACTGCCACCTGGGCTGCCCTCACCCATTAAGGCTGAGCCAAACCCACATCAGGTCACATATAGATCTTACTGCAAGAAAAGTCCACTCAGAACAGAGACACCTGCTGCGTCTTGGGTACTGGATAACATCCAGCAGCTGATTGCTTTTACCTACTGGCCCCCTCAGATGCTGAGGTCCCTGTGAACACCCAAGCCAGTGCGGCTGCAGGCGGTCTGTCCTGAATGGATTGGCAAATGTCGTCTCAAACATGCCTGCTTCACGCCTGCTTCCTACACGCCCGTCTGGTGGGGGGGGGGGGCTCTGCAGGTAATATGGCATCTGGAAGAGCAGGCATGAGCTCCCCCCTGCGCCTGGTGGGAGCCCTGAGGATCCCAGGGAGCACAGCCTTCCAGGGCTGCGCTCTGACACTCAGGTGTGCAGACTGCCAGCTCTCGCCATCACAAGTCCTGCACAGTGGACATCCGCGTGCCCACCTCACGGGTGAGGAAAGTGGACTTCAATCAGTCAGACCGACCCATCCCGCTGGTGAAGCACAGGCAGGACCTGCATCTGGGCTGTGCGGGGCTGCTGTCACCCAGCAGCCTCCACCTGCTCAGTGAGTGCACAGTGGGGACACGGAACAGGGGCTCCCGAAGCACCGACACGCTGCGCTCAGTGAGCCAGGACTCAGAGAGGAGAGCTGGGCGCAGGGCATCAGTCCAGTGTGGATGCTTGTGCTTCCATGGGGACCGGCCCACGGGGGCTGGGGCTCCGGGAGGAGGCACATGCGACATTATCGAGGTAACACTGGGATGCTATTACCCTCCCTTTTGTACAGGGCAGAGATGATGAAC
>PVJI01023467.1:0-23534 GCA_004026765.1 Micronycteris hirsuta
AGTGCCTAGCAAGTACTAGTCAGGCCCTCAGCACATACTCAGTTGAGTTTAATACTTGGGGTTAATGAAGTCAGGTATTATAATGAATACCTTGGGTGGACTGCTTCATTCACAGGCACTTCTCACCTCGGCTAATCACCTCCTAGAGATTATTGATTGGGGAGCAAGTGTATAATACCTGACTTCATTATGAACAAGTGTATAATACCTGACTTCATTAACCCCAAGGCAAGCAGGTGTGAAGAAAGGAACAAGACACTAGGTATGAATGAAAGTACCTTGTCCCATTACTGGACGGTCAATACTGAAAGCACGTACTCTTTGTGGTTATCAGCTGTATCAATAGATGTTAGACATTGACCCAAGACCATGAATGGTACTCACTCCAGGCTGTCATTCCTGAAAGGGTAGGTGTAGTTTCCACTGCCTGTGTCACAGAAGGGACCACTGAGCAAACCCAGTGAAGAAATGACCACACAGTACACAGCCCCTAGAGTGCCCTGTATGCTCAGAAGTACAGGGAACAGCATCTGCAATGGAACAGAGTCAGAAATTCAGTGCAGCAATGGGGAGGAAGGTGGTGGGAAGTCAGCTTTTCAAAGATGCACCCCCTGAGTTTCCTAGGAAATTGAAGAGAATCTAAATCTTCTCTTGCAGATGCCGGACCTACTGGATGTCCTTGTTTTGCTTGCCAAATGTACAAAAAAATAATGGGTGCTGGAGCTGAGACATCCTGTCTATTCATCTACCCCAGTTACAATTCTAAAGAATGAAGTAATCCACTACTAAACTGTGAGTGGGAAATGTGACTTATTCACACTGACCCTCACCCCTGTGCACACACTGCCTGGTGCATAAAGTTTGTGTGTTGCCAATCCCCTCATCTGCACTCTTGACAGACATCAGTAATTGATCTCACCATTCATTTCCTCCAATCCTAGATGAGACCTCACAGTCCTTTTCAAAAGGAGTGACTGATCAATTGACACCTATTTGCCATTCTGGTGTTTGGTGTTCAGTAAATACTGGTTGTATGGTTGGGTGAGTAAATGAATAATTGTTTTTTAATGCCCGAGTCAGTGACCAACTGAAGGTTGTACTGTGTAAAAACTCATAAATATGTTGACTGGGTGGTGGGTGGGTGAGTGTCACAGCGAGGTAAGTATCAGGAAATGGTGACCTGGCATATTAGTGTAGTAATGAATCGGGGCAGAGCTGAAGGACTTTTTGCTTCAAAGCATAAGCTTTTATTCCAGTCACGTCCATGTTGTGTCTTTCTTACCACAGGGAGTGAGGGAGGGGGCAGATAGAGCCGACAGGATGACCCAGGGGCTCCTTGGAGATGGTCCTCAGGCAACATGTGTGTAAGGCCTCTGTGGAGGGCTGATTGGAAGCTGCAAGGGTGGGGACAGGGAACTTTTCAAGCATGAAAGAGAAACGAGATGGAGTGTGAACTAGAAATGTGAAAGGAATGGACAGCTTGTGACTGGGGACAAGATCAGGAACAAGAAATAAATACATAATGGGTGAACTTACTAGGGTGGCAGCTTTTTGTTCTTCAGAGGACATTTTAAGAGAATTCCTGTGAAAATATTTTGGCAGTACAATCTTCAGTGTCCCTTCTTGCGTGAATCTCAGTCCTATGATGTGTTACCCTATTAGCTACCAAGGAAATGGGACACTGAAAGGTCGTGAGGGTCCTAGACCTCCCCACAGACAGACAGACAGAGACACAAACAACCAAACCCAGCAGGCTGGTCTGCCAGAGCTCACGGGCTTTGTGTCCACTGCACGTTACTCTCCCCAAGTCCTCTCCAGGACTGTTTCTTCTAGAACCTCTATTGGCTAGAACCCTGTACAATACCACCGTGCATTAAAGGGAGCTTTGACCCGTCGTCTATCCTTCAAAGGAGCCAAAGCACGCAGCCTAGGAAATAAGCCCTTTGGAGGTGAGGGTGGGTAGGAGGTTAAACATTACAAGAGTTCACAGAACTTACCCCACACCTGTGGGTACAGCAGCCCTCCCCACCTCCTCTCAACAGCATTAGTGCTGGCACCATAACCTGCGGCAAAACAAACAAACAAACAAACAACAAAGAAAAACAACCTCTTGTAATGAAGGGAATGATACCTTTTTAGCAACAGCGTTTGACTGTGTGTGTAGCTATTTTAAAATGTCTAATGGTTCCTCATATCCTGCAGAGCACAGCACAGGCTTTGTGCACATGCGCGCTTCGTGGTGCCACCTCCCTGCCACCGTTCAGCACTCCTAACAGGCCAGCTTATGGCTTTCCAGGATGGACGCAGGACTTCCGTGCCTCTGGGCCTTGAATATGCCTTACACCCTTTGTCTTCAAGTAAACTCTAGCCTCAGAGGATCAGTTTCGATGTTATCTCCTGTGGTAGGCTGAACAAATACCTCCTCCCAAACCAAAATATATATTCATTTCCAGTTCCTGGGACCTGTGAATATTACCTTATATGACTAATGATGTAGTTAAATTAGTATCTTTTTTTTAATCCTCAACCAAGGACATGTCTATTAATTTTATAGAGAGAGAGAGGAAGAAAGAAACATTGATGTGAGAGACAAATATCGATCAGTTGCTCCCCAACCCTGCCTGTGCCCCAGCAGGGGTGCAAACTGTAACCCAGGCATGTGCTCCAACCCAGGACTGAACCCACAATGCTTTGGTGCTCTGCAACCAAGTGAGCCAGCCCACCAGGGCTAAATTTAGATCTTAATAGGAGTTTATTCTAGGTGGGCCCTAAATACAATAGCACAGTTTTGAGAGACCAACACACAGGGGAGAAGGCAGAGGCAGAGTGTGTGAAAATGGAGGCAGAGATTGACCTGATGCAACCACAAGTCAAGAAATGTCAGCAGCCTCTGGCCACTGGAAAAGACAGGGAATGGATTTTCCCCTAGAGCACAGAACATGGGGCTGTGCCAACACATTTAGTTAGAGCTCTGGCCTTAAGAACTGTGAGAGATTGAATTTCAGATGTTTTAAGCCACCAAGTTTGTGGTAATTTATTACAGCAACCATGAGACACCACCTCTCCTCTCTGTGGTTTTCAGTGACCTGCACCAGCTGAAATGAATGGCTCCTTCCTTCCCACCAACCTGTCCTGGTGCACAGAGCACACTGCTTTCTCCTTCTCCTCAATGGGCTCCAAGCTATGGGGCTCAGCAACTCTTAGCCCAGTGCCCAACACAGAATCAGACCCAATGACATGATGGTGAAATGTGTGATGACATTTCCCTATTTCTTCTGGCAGTGTGGGGTGGGAGAAAGTGTACGGGCATGACAGGACCGTGTGCCAGAACAGGAAATAAATACACAATGGATGTACTTAACTTTATGGAAAAAAATCACCTTGCCCTGAGAAAGGGTTGGTTATGTGCTTCCTGAGGGCAGCATCTGAGAGATCACCAGTCCTCAGTCCTCATAAAGGTGGGGAAGACATATATTGAGGAAAATTAGATTGGTATGTGGTTAATGTTAAAGAGGATAGTCTGAGGCCAGGTGTGAGGGGATGAGGATACAAACTCACGTGACTTCAGAGGTTCTGCAGGTAATTTTAGGTAAATATATATATATATATATATATATTTTTTTTATGAGATGGAGGGCACATACCCCTCCCCAGAGTATCCAAGTCACTGTGAAGTGAGAGTGTCCCATCTGTGGTCCACAGGCTGCATGCGGTCCAGGATGGTTATGAATGTGACCCAACACAAAACTGTAAGTTTACTTAAAACATTAAAAGATTTTTTTGTGTGATTATGTGTCACAATGTATTTAATGTGTGGCCCAAGACAACTCTTCTTCTTCCAGTGTATCCCAGAGATGCCAAAAGAATACCCCTGGTATGCTTTTGGACACCCCTGTAAGCAAAATATACAGACACTGCACCAAACTCACAGCTGCTGTGCAAATTTTGTGAAGCCTTGATGAGAGCTGGGGTATACATGGCATCTAGTAAAAGGAGAACCACAAGTTTAGGGTTTGGCACTGTGTTTCCACTGTGCTGGAGAGGAGTGTGCTGAGTTTGCCTGGTTATCAGCTCTCTCTTTATAGTGGAAGTGTGTGTATCTGACTCTGTAACACTAGGTACAGATATGGTTTGATCCCCACTTACTCCGATTCTCTATGGCTGCCATTGAATGAACACTAGCCGTGAGGCAGATTTGGGACTGGGTGCTCTCTACATGAGCTCATACAATGCTTACCATAACCATAGGAGATAGCTATTATTGATATACTCATTTTACAGAAACTTTAGAATGATACAGTGTTGTGCCTAAGATCACCCAGCTCAAATACACCATCTTCTCTCCAACCCCATGGCTACTGCCTTAGTTTGCCCTAGAGCCAGGCTCATGGGAACACAAATTAGACACTAAAGACTGAAAAAGAAAAAAAGAAAGAAAGAGGGAGGAAAAAAAGAAAAAGAAAAGGACAGAGAGAAGAGAAAAGGAGAATGGCTCTCCCTTTTTACTTTATGCAGCTTCAGGGACTGGTTCTGTCCTCTTTATGTTATTCCCACTTCACTGGGAATATACAAGTGTAACCATTTTTTCCCAGGAGATTCTGGGAGGTTTTGTTGGAAAGCTGGAGTGAAGGCTGGACAAGCCAGCTGGTGTTAAGGGGTGCTGTGGAGACAGGGTGCCTGGTCCCTGATCGAGCCAGGCTCCCCTTTGTTTTCCTCCTGGTCAGAGAATGTTCTCCTGCTGAGGCACTCTGTTTCAATAAATGTTCTGAGATTTTGCTATCAGCAGATCTCAAGCTAATCGATTCTTTTCTATAGTAACTATCTTTTCTCATTTATATTTTGAGAGAAGTTGGGTGCTGATGTTCCTATATATACTAGAGTTGATCAGAGTGAGTTTAGGGATTTTCTTGGTGGTGGAGCTGAGAAATGCAAACCTGTCCTGCAGACACATGCAGCGAAGGTAAGAGGCAGTCGACAGGCACTGGGCTGGATTCACAGAGAAAGTGGAGGAGCTGGTGATCTGAACCAGGAAAGAGGACCGATTGCGTTTTACTGGTTGTCAGTGATGTGTGGGCACTCTGCGTACATGATCTCATTTAGTGTCTCCACCTTGTTGTGAGATGGTATGATTTTCCTTACCCTGCAGGTCAGGGAGGTCGTATAGCAGGGTCAGGGTGAGGGCAGACTCATAACCTGAGCAGGGTCTGTTAGACTCCTCGATCTGTGCTGCCCCACAGGAAGTGCTCTGAGCTGAGAATGAGACAACTTTGGCCCAGATATTGCTGCTTTAGATATTCTCTTATGCAGGAAGGCCCATCCTCTGCCATGGATAAGAAGGGCGTGTGGTAAGTAGATGCAATTTGACACATCACTGTGTCTAATATTGTGTGGGGCCAAGAAGCAGGAAGGGAAGCGGGCACCTTTTTCTGAGGCTTCTTTATGCCCCATGTATTCATCCATTTATTGAGCACCTACTCACATAATCAAATCATCTTTTCCAAAGGGACTCCTGGGAGAGAAGGAGCCAAATGAAAACAAAAGCAGAAAGGAAGGAAAACACTCAATGCCTACCTCAGAGGGTAACAAACTAAAATATGTGGGCTAAATCCAGCAAGTTGCCTGTTTTATAAATTAAGTTTTGCTGGAATATAGCCATACCCACTTGCTTACATATTGTCTGTGTCTGCTTTTGCCCCAGGACTACAGAGCTGAGTAGTTAAAAGGAAAGACTACATTGCTTGGAAATAATTTACCATCTGGCCTTTTACAGGAAAAGTTTGCTAACACCATAATTTTGCCTAGGAAAGAGCCTTGATGGGAGTAACATAATTTATCTTTCAAATGTCCATCTTTAAACCTGATGACCTTGACAAATATTCGGTTATTGTGCATTTTATAAAGTGTATCTTTCATGCAATTAACAGTCACATATTAAGCTCCAGTCTCAGCTGGCACTTGGCTAGGTAGGCACTTAGAAGACAAAGGCTAATGAGACTTGGATCCTGTTCTGGAGGAGCGCGTAGCCTAATGGGGGAAGGAAGGAAACAGAAAGATGCCTGCAGTATGGAGTGTCGGTACAATGCGGAAGCTGTGTATGTATCCTGTGTTGTGGGTACAGAGGAGGAGCCAGCCATGCTCTGGGGGCCCAGGGAAGGTGGCATCAAGATGAGATGATTGTTCTGTGACTTGCAGGGTGTTTAGGGACCACCCTTCACCTCAAGGAGGCAAGCTAGCTAAACGTCACTCTTACCAAGAGTCCAGCTCCAAGAAAGCCATGGAAAAACCAGACCAAGTCTGTGATCTTGGCAGGCTCCAGAACCTGCCCACTGGGAAAGTACAGCAGGAGGTTGGCAATGATGGCTGCGGTGGTCAAGGGCAAGAGCATCATGCCCGTGTACCTGGAGCCCGTCTCAGAGCACATGGTGAATCCTCCCTGGAAGAGAGAGAGAAGACAACCAGAAGCTGCCACTCAGGCCACTGCAGAATCAGGAGAGAGGGCACTGACCACAGAGCCCCAAGAACAAGGTGTCATGCCCACCTTCGCCACTGGGAGGCGGTGTGACCTGGGAAGCCACGTCATCTCTCTGAGCCTCAGTTTCCTCTGTAAAGCAGAGAAAATACCCACCTCCTAGTTGGTGGTGTATGGACAAAAGAAGTAAAATCAATGTGAAAGTAGCTGACTCATAGTAGATGTTCCATAGACCTTCTTTAAAGTACTGGGGGACTAAGGTAATGTTTAGAAAACTTCTGGTTCTTAAACTTCTGATTCTTTCATCCACTCTCAGAAGTATTCCCATAGTGATTATGAAGTAGGGCCTGGGTCTAAACCCTGGCTTCGCCACTTAGCAGCTGTGTGAACTTGGGAAAGTTATTTAACCTCTCTCACCTCAATTTCCTCATCTGTAAAATGGGATTAACACTAGCATTTCCCTTGTGGGATCAGTGAGAGGATGAAAATAACATAACATATTCCGAATGCTCTCATACAAGGGGATTGGAATCATCTTGGCCTCTCATTTTATTTATATGCAAAACTTCTTTTCTCACTTTCTTTGTCAATTAAGTTTACTGAACCTGGAGGTTTCAGAGAAGCCAGGACAGAGGAACACAGAGAGAGGGAAAGGTTTTGCATCTCATTTCCCCTGCACTCACTGCTCCCAAGCATACAGGAGATGAAAGTCAGTAATACATTCGCGAGGTGAAGGCTGTCAGAGAAGCCTGTGGAATGTGACTCTGTGACCCGGGGAAGTGTTCCAGTTTCGTGGTAGGTGGGGCTCTCCTAACACCTCTTTGTGCCATTCTCCACTCAGATTCATGCCGAGATTGTTGACCGGTTCTTGAATAGAAGCTCATTCACTACCCTGGTCACCAGACATGGAGGCCTGGTGCCCTTACTGGCCCTTCCCACGGCGGGAAACCTGTAGTACTACTTTGCATGGCCAAGGACTGCTCTTTGGGGGCGATACTGAGAAATGTCTGGACTCAGCTTTCTGCTCCTACACATGCTTCAGATAGTTATTAATGAAAAATGGCTTAAGCGGGACGGTAATGCTTGGGGTCTTCTTTCTATCTGCTGTCTAAATTCAGGGCCACAGAAAGCTAAGGCCTGAAGAGGCTGCTGCCTCCGGCTCCTTTGTTTGCATGAAAGAGATGGAGACTGTTGACCTCACTCCCCGTTATGACCACTAACAGCTGCAATCATGAAACTTTAACACTCAGAGGGAAAGAATACTGGACAACAATACATACAACTACTTGCGACTTGCCCGAGGCACGTTATAGACATCGTTTCATCCGATCCTCAGAACATCCCCATGAGGTCATAGCTCCACAGCTCCATGAGGAAACAGTATTATAGACATCAAATAAAAGTCCAGGTCCCCCAGGTAGTAAACAACAGACCTGATACTCGAATGTCTGTCTGCCCAAATCCACTTCCAGTTACTCCCAGTTAGGACAGATGAGTAGGAACTGGGAGCACTGAGCAGCTAGAGCTGTCGAAACCTCTTACGTGCTGTAAAAGGGTGCAAACCCACAGCCCCTATTTCTACTCAGCATCTGGTGCCACAGCTCTTACTGCAGTGAATACAGTTGTGCTCACCCTCCAGGAAAATCGCAGATATTCTTAAGAGGAAGGGAGGGTGGGTGGAGACTGGGACCACATTTGGAAAGGGGGATCGTGCAGCACCTGAGGTTGGCACTTAATTAAATTGTAGGAAGCTGATCATCCCCTTGGGTCTTGGCAGAGTATGTCTGAGTTGCTAAAACCCTTTAAAAATCCAACCTATTCATTTCCTAGGAAGCATAGTCCCTAGGAGTTAAAATTTTTTGTTCAAGGTTGTATAGCTAGGGAGATGAAAATAATAACGAAAATAGTCAGTTATGTGCACAGGCATGATTTCACTCGGTTCTTCAATAGTCCCATTCCAGAGACATAAGTAGTATACCCATTTAATGAATTTACTGCTAGACACATTCTGAAGCTCGGAGAAGCCAAGGAACGTGTGAGACCACACAGCTTGCAATGAGGCAGTTCATTTTCTGAGTCTATCCAGATCCCATGGCTTTGGCCTCAACAGGTGGAACAACCACAAGCCCTTGAGTTCCTTAATCAGAGACTTCATTTCAAATCATCAGCCTCATGCCCCCCAAAGAGTCACACTCATACGTGTTGGAAAATTGTACCCTAAGTTTGGGTTTGGACAGCCTGGTTGCCGCACTGAGGCTTTTAGGTCAAGTTGTGGCATTTGCTTTCAACACCAGTCCTGCCCATCCTTAAGCAGAAACACACAGACACACCCGTCAACCCAGTACCTGGTCAGTGGTGGGGCTGAGGCACAGGCACACTGGGGAGCCTCTTCTGGGTGAGCCACTCTGGCCCCACCAGGCCAGCAGTGGGGAAAAGCCCCTGCAGGCCGTGTTACAGTTCCGGAAAATCTTCTGGCTCAGCTGCTGGAAGTTTCTGGGCAGGCTCTGGATCCTTCTACCTTTCAGGAGGCACACAGTAAACTTAATAGATGTCAGACAGCAACGAATCCCAGTCACCTGCCTTACAAGACACTTTAAGCATCTAACACAGCTCTGTACTCTTTCACAAACTCCCCTCGATGAGAAAGTCCTTTGTCACTTTGGAGGTTGAGGCCCAAAACCTTTGTAGGCCCCTGTGAGGTCACTCAGCACTATGGCATGCTGGATTCTGAGACACAGGGACTCCCCTCTTCCTGTCTGGCCCCACCCCTCTCCTGCTGCCCCCAGGCTGAGCAAAGTGGCTCAAATTCCCTCAGTAAGCGCTGGCACTGCCTCCCCTGCCAGGCGGCCCCAGGGGAGGAGCCCAGCCACCCAGCTGCAAAGGTGTTCACTTACTATGCTCTGCTCCCGACTCTGGGTCACTCCTGATAACCTCTGAAGAGTTTCCCTGGAGGATGTGTTTCCACTGAGCTGAGATGGAGGAGGGTGTAGGGATGTGATTGCTCTGGATGTGGTGGGCAGGGTGGGCCCACCAGCCCTGCGCAAACACATGTGGGAAAGACCCAGGTTATTGACTGCGGGGTTGGAGCATCACCTTGTCATCCCGCCGCAACCCTGCTCAGGGACCCGGGCTGTTGACCAATCACACCCCACATTGCTGGGCAGTGGGGTGTCCTGGCAGTGTTGGTTTTCTGGCTGGACTTGGTATCTCAGCTAGCCAAGGACGGAGAATGGATGGTCAAGGAGGTCCTCTTTCTTCTCACCCATTCCTCTGGCCCCCAAGGCTGTGATATTAACACAGCAAGACGTGGATGAAGTGCAGCCACTTGGGGCACAGTGCCAGGAATCTGGTTACCTGATCACCCAGTGAGATGAGTCCCAAATGGCTCTGCTCTGCATCTATCTCGATTTTCGCAGTCAGTGACCAATGATGGCTGCAGGAGAATGGCCTCTTTGTCCTTGGCCTGGCTGTCACCCCTTCCTGCCCATGGGAACACGTTTCCTTTAGTAAGGCACCAAGTTTTATTTTTCCTCCACAGTGGCCACCAGTGTGTTACTAAACCTCTGAGAAAGTAGAATCAAGTGATTCCATAATCAGATACCTGGCTCCCAAGGTGTAACCGTACTGCAATTTATAACCTATTGTAGGTTTTAGCAAAATGCTTTCCTATGCCGTGCCTAGACTGTCCTCTCAGCAACCGTGAGGGGCTGTCAGGACAGAAGTTTTTTTCTTCGTTATTCAGATGGGGAGACAGGATCAGAGAAGATCTGAGCTGCAAGATCAGTGGAATAAAAAAAAAGTTCAAGGTTCTCATTTTTTAGCTCTTCCTACGGCACTAAACCGACTTTCCGATCTTGGGCCATCCAGCCAGAGTCTATTCTGGGCCCTCAGGCCTCCCCGACACTGCCTGTCATCTGCAGAAAGCCCCTGGACATGCTGCCCATAGTAATTCCTCATGTGCGATTCCCCATCCTCTTTCTTTTCCCTTGTCTGCTGGCTGGATGCAGAGACCCTAGGGGATGCTCACGCCACAAGATCTTGTCAGCTCTATCCTCCATCCCCACCTTCCAAACAGAAAATCGCGGTTCCCGAGCCTTTCCAGGCTGAAGGGATGAGCGTCACCACATCCATGTCCGCTTCCTCTGCGGACGTTTAGGGGTCAGCTTTCTCTCTGCTGACTAAGTCAAGACCATACGTGTGGGTATATTGATATTTCCTATTCTGTGATCTCATCTCCTATTCTTTTGGTCTTTTCAATTATTTTATGTGTCTTTGGAGGACATTTCTGGGAGGGGGCAGAAACAAACACAGGCACAATCCTTCCTGACTAAACAGCATTCCCGTTTGACCATCTTCAGGATTGACACTGAAGACGCAAATTTTAAAATAACTTCGGAAATAGTAATTTTGCATTCATTAGTTGTTGTTTGGAATTCTAAAGCACAAGCTACATATGTATAATTCATTTACCTTTAATAAACTTGATAACTAATTAAATAGGAAATTGAAATTATATATATATATTTTTTTTTAATAAAAAGAGATGATGGGAGCTTCCTGTCCTGTTTTGCAGCAGGAGCTTGTTCACCCTCAGCTCTGACACGGCCCCATGCCTGAGGCAGGCCGTGGAAGGCTGGCCTGGTCCCTCAGCTGGGTGCGGTCGAGAGAACTGAACAAATGGGCAGCTCACCTAGGTGGATGTCAGGTTCTCTCACACCTCTGAGGTCCCATGACTGTCTAATGTCTAATGTCAATTTGTAATTTCATGGCTCTTCTGGTTCAAGCATGAAAGTCTCATCACCTCAGCCTCGCTACTGAACTTACTCAATAGCTTTTATGTATGTTTTAGAAATGTATTTTGACTCCTTTTCTAAAGATCAGTTGAGAGAAACTGGAAATGAATTTTACCCTTTGGGGGCCTTTAGTACTCACAAATATCAGAAGGTACCCCAAGGTCTGATAGTCCACATCCTATTCATCAATTCTAAATGTCCCTCAAAGGGAGAGATCAGATCAGATTTCTGGCGAAATTTCTGACTCCCTTGTAACCAAATATAACCATTAGAGGGAGCCTAGACCTTGTGAGAACACAAAACCCTGGCAAGGTAAGAACTCTATACAAAGAGCAGCAGAGCATAGATTCTCTTATTCAGTTTTTACTAATTTTATTAATCAAGAAAATATGCTTGGGAAACAGCATGCATATTTCCTGAGGTTCATGGACGAATCTATTAACTTTATAGGGGTTCTTGTGAAACAAATAGTTAAATTTACTACCATTAATAATAATTATGATATAAGTATTTGTGCTGACTTTGAAAACATTAGTTACAACTAATAAAATATTTACTACTAGTAATTGTTAGTAGTAATGAAATCATCTGTTTCTAGGAGAACAGAGAGACACATGTATGTAACAGGTTGTCTGGGGACGCCAGTAGAATTATGATGTGCTTTGTTTTTAATCCTCACCCAAGGATATGTTCATTGATTTTAGAGAGAGAGAGACAGAAACATCAATGTGAGAGAGAAACATCGATTCATTGATTGGTTGCCTCCCATACGCATGCCCCGACCAGGAATTGAACCCACAACTTAGGTATGTGCCCTGACTGGGAATCGAACCCTCCACCTTCTGGTGTACAGGACGTCATTCCACCCAGCTGAGCCACTGGATCAGGGATGATGTGCTTTTTGGTGGAGACAAGAGGCGAACCTGCGGAGCTGAGCAGCCACCCGCCCCAGGACCTGTGGGTCTAAAGGAGGGAGTTGGCTGGGCTCCAGCACTCAGCAAAGGCTCTGTGTGGCCTGGGGATCTGCTTCATTTGGCTGAGTCATCATTGTCTTGTGTGATGACCAGGGAGTGTTCCCAGGTTTAGGTCTTTACACTAAACGGGCGAGGAATGGACAGACAGAGCTACAGAGGGAACGCACTGAAGAGCTGGGAAGACAACAGCTGCTGGGACTGGCCCAGCACACAGAAACCACTGAGTTATGCTCTGTAGTCTGCCACCTACTGTCCTTATTCCAGAAGAAGAGAAGCTAGGGACCCATTTCCTCTGGCATGTGGAGAAGGTGGGTTGTAGCTGATGATGTGCAGTAATCCAAGTGATTTCCCTTGGCCTGACCTAGAGTCCTAGTCATAAAAAGTCAGGGAGTATTCCTCCTTGGTTACCAAACTGGTAAACTTAGTGGCTGTTCCCACCCTCCAATCCTGGCTTCCTCCAGGGCCCGAAGTGGGGCTGAGAAGGCAGTACACTCCATCCTTGGTGAAACCCAATGCTGCATGGACTTTTGCACCCCCTGAGTCACCTACAGTGATCCGACAGCTTCACTGACTGGCTTGGCTGGAATTCTATCTGGTGCCCGTGTGCCCATTTACACACAGGTCCTCGACAAGACACTGGTGTCCTTTGTTACTTCAAGATGCAACTTTGCAGTGACAGAACAGTTCTTGGGCAATTAACACATACGAATATGAAAATGTTCTTAATAAGGAACACTTTTTACAAAACCAAATTCATACCGGAAAATTAAAATTGGCAGATTTGTAGATTTTTTTTTTTTGCAATAGACATGATCTCGATGCCTTTAAAATTAGGTTAGGCAAGAGAGAGATTTGGAAGTGGAGTGGGGATACTTCTCTTAAATTCAGTTAGGCAAAAATAGTATCATTCATGGAAGGGAAGAGTCCTGACCTAGGAGAAGAAAGCTGGAGAACCTCAGAAAAGCATTGTCAGACTTGAGCCCAAGCCCTTCTTTCTCCTGGAAGCCCCTTTCTCCCACTGCCCTGCCCCATCTGGAAGGTCCCCTCCCTCTGCCCAGAAGCTCTCTCTCCACTTTGCAGGTACAATGTCCATTCTTTATTTAGGTCTCAGTTTGTTGATTTTACTTCATCTGGGAGACTTTCCTGACCCTTCTCACTGCATACTCCCTGCCAACTATTTTCTCCCCAGATAATCTAGCCTGTAAGCCCATGAAAGCAGGGATGGAGTATTACATATTAAGCTTCTAACACAGTGCCTGGTCTGTGGTGGGTGCTCACTGAAGAGCTACAGGTTGAAAAAAAAGGCTGCTCAATCCCTCGCTCACCTTTCTTTTCCCCACAGTCTTATTTCACTTACTGTTCTGTTTCTACCTGCCAGAGCAGTATTGTTTCCATGTTTTTCAGTGTGTGTATTTCTTATGAATTCAAGTAAGTTATAAGCTACTAATGAATGGGCACCAATTTTACTCTTCCTTGAACTCTCCTGGCCAGCAAGCAAAGAATTGAAAATCTAATGGGGGCAGGAGCATTATAAATACTTTCTGATCTATTTAGTGAATGGATAAGACTCTACTCAAAATTAACTAGGTCTTTCTCGTTTCTCCTCATCCTCCTTCATCGTCTGTGACTTACTGCCTTCTCCCTGTGGCTCCACCCTTCCTTGGACCCAGATCACTCAGCCAAAAGAGGGAAGAGATGGAGCCCATAAATAAGCCTACTCACAAGAGTCTTCAGAAAAAAATCCTCTTCCAGACTTTAGAAAGCCAGATTAAATCTCCCAGAGTCCCTTACAAGGGTCCTGAGGTTCAGTAGTTACCCCCTTAATTCTGAGTGACAGAACCAACCTAGCAGGTTGGTTATGAGATCCCTTTGCCTCAGTTTTCCCATATGTATAATGGGGTTAATAATACCTGCCTCCCACCTTCTACACAGGAACATGATGAGATAATGTCATAACATGCACTGCATTCCTCAGATGAAAAGTACCACATAAATACCGAAAGCTATTAAAAGCCCTTGACCTATAGAAGATCATGGAGGCTTTATTGCTTATGGTGTTCACAGCAAGATGGATGAAAAGCACTTCTTGGTGCTGGGACTTGGCAGCTGCCCGGGAGAAACAGGGTGTCTACATGAAGCAAGGGCCTAAAAGCTATTAGGCCATGATCTCGGAATGCTTTAGAATTTTAAAAATAACTGACAATAGTTAATAACTCAAGGTATGAAAACCTCTGGTAATAAAAGTTCCTAGTTTCATCCTTTTCTAATTCCTGTTCTTTTCCCTAGGGTAGCCACTTGTAATCTTCTCACTGTTTCTTTTGGTGTTACCTCCTATATCTAAATAAAATGTTTATACTCCTGTTTTCTTATTGATCAATTTTAGAAGTTAGTTATTCTGCTACTGATCTATTATGATTTACCACTCCCTATCCTTTTTCCCTAATTCTTCTAATTCAGCTGTATCACTATTCTATTCCTTTTATCACTTTCCTTTGAAACTTTGTCCTAAATGTACCACTCTATTTCTTGATCACCTATAGACATTTTCACTTTCTATATTGAAAATGGGAACATTTGCATCTTCACCCTTTATTTACCCTTTTTCACAACTCTCCTTTTATCCTTCTACCTCCCAATTTCGATCATTTGAATTTCCATGCTGTCAAGATCAATAATATTTACATTCTGTTCCAAAACCATAACTGTATTCTGTTGTCTATGGGTTTAGTTTCAGAATGAAAGTTCATTTTAACTGTTGAGTGCAGAATCCTATCTTTCACTATAATTATATTTTCACTATGATTATATTTCCACTTCTTTTTTTTCTTTATTTTTTTAAATCTCTAACTCCTTTCTTTTTGTGGCACTGTTTGTTTATATTTTACTTTATTTCCAAATACTGGATCCAAACAGGCATTCTATTAAATAACCTTCATCCATTTCCCTGAGATGCCCCTCCTGGGCCTCTCCATCCTCAGACTGTCCTGCAGATGTTGTGGTCACCGCTCTGGGATTTCCTCCCTGTTTCAGTTTGTGGAGCCCACATTTTCATTATTCTTGGTTTGCTCTTTTATTTTTCTGGGGCATATCCTCAATAGCTTCCACAACAAAGCATATTAAAAATAAGTGCTTACTTTCAGTCAAGATGGAGGTATACATAAACATGGTTCACCTCCTTGCACAACCACATCAAAATTACAACTAAACTATAAAGCAACCATCACAAATTGAGTTCAGTGGAAGTCCAACCACTGTGGAATTAAAGAAACCATATCCAGATTGGTAGCAGGGGTGGAGATGTGGAATGGGCTGGTCCCATATCTACATGTGGTAGGTAAAAATTCGGGAGGGATATCTCGGGAACAAGGAGTGCAAGCCCAACACCAGGTTCCCCAGCCCAGTGTTCCAGTGCCAGAAAGATAAGTCCCCATAACTTCTGGCTGCCAAAACCAGTGGGGATTGAGTTGGTGGAAGAAACTTCTAGGGTCCCAAGCAGTTCCTCTTAAAGAACACACACATGGATTTACTCAGACTCATTCCCTCTGAGCTCCACACTGGGGTAGCACATTGAAAGGCACCAGTGGCCTACAGAGAGGAAGTGAAATGTCTGGCATCAGGGCAAGAGCTGGAGGACAGCTTTCTCCCAGACAGAAAGATAGGCAGAGGCCATTGTCCCCTTTCTGAATCCTCCCACTCACAGGGCCACAGGGCCGGCAGGCAGGTGCCATATCTGAGACTCCATCGACCTGGCTAACACTGTTCACCCTGCTCTGGAGATTCCCTGCCACTCTATCCCACCCAACTTACAGATCTACCCAAGCTATTAAGAGTGACTTTTCCATATGAATGGCTGGTCTTGGCTTAGGTTTCACAACTTCCTAGGCCCTCTCAAACAAGCAGCAGCCATAATTAGTGAGCCCCCAGCCTCTGAACTTCTTGCTAAGAAGTCTGGAGCTAACAAGAGCCAGCCTAAGTTTGCAACTTGGCTTCACCTGGGAATCTCCAAGCCCAGTACAAGTAGCAGCCATCTCAGATTGCTTTATAGCCTAGGCTGGGTGGCCCCAGGGAGATCACAGGTGGTGGCTGACCTTGGCCTATACCACCTGAGGGCCCCAGAGACTGCTCCCAGTGGACTGCTGCAGACCATATTGGAGTATCATCACCTGCCCCTGCACAGCTGATTCTCCATGAGGGGTGGATGTTGGTGGTCAGTGGTCACAACCAGTCCTTGCAGCTGACTGGCCTTGGTAAATCTCTCCCATTGACCTGCCAGTAGCAACCAAGGCTGAACTACAAGAGGAGGGTATCCTCAGCCCACACGAAGAGTGCACCTCAAGTACCTAGCATGGGTGACAGGGGAGCTGTATCACTGGACCCTTTTGGACACTTACTACATTAGGCCACACTACTAAGACACAGAGTCAAAGCAGCTCTACCCAATACATAGAAACTAACACAGGGAGGCTGTCAAAATGAGGAGACAGAGAAACGTGGCCCAAATGAAAGAACAGATCAAAACTCCAGAAAAAGAGCTAAATGAAATGGAGATAAGCAATCCATCTGATGCAGAGTCCAAAACACTGGTTATAAGGTTGCTCAAGGAACTTAGTGAGGACTTCAACAACATAAAAAGATCCAGTCCAAAACAATGGATACACTAACTGAAATAAAGAACAATTTACAGAGAAACAACAATAGAGTAGATGAAGCTGAGAATCAAATTAATGATTTAGAACATAAAGAAACAAAAAAGAAACAATCATAACAACAAGAATAAAAAAAAATGAGGATAATGTAAGCAGCCCCTTGAACAACTTTAAGCATTTCAACATTTGCATCATATAGGGGTACCAGAAGGAGAAGAGAAAGAGCAAGAAATTGGAAATCCATGTGAAAAAATAATGAAAGAAAACTTCCCTAATTTGGTGAAGGAATTAGACTTAAGAGCCCAGGAAGCACAAAGAGTTTCAAACAAGATGAATGCAAAACAGCCTGCTCCAAGACCCATAGTAATTAAAATGCCAAAATTTAAAGATAAAGAGAGAATCTTAAAAGCAGCAAGAGAAAAGCAGTTAGTTACCTACAAAGAAGTTCCCATAAGGCTGTCAGCTGATTTCTCAAAAAAAAAAAAAAAACTTTACAAGGTAGAAGGGATTAGCAAGAAATATTCAAAATCATGAAAAGCAGGGTTCTACAGCCAAGATTGCTCTACCCAGCAAAGCTAACATTTAGAATCAAAGGACAGATAAAGAGCTTCTTAGACAAGAAAAATCTAAAGGAGTTCATAACATCAAATTGCTATTATAAAAAATGTTAAAGGGACTTATTTAAGAAAAAGGTTTCCTGATAGGAGGAGGATGTAGGGGAACAGATGAAGACGTGAGGGAATTAAAAGAAGAACAAACTGGTAGTTACAAAATAGCCACTGGGATGTAAAGTACCATATAGGAAATGGAGTAGCCAAAGAACTTATACATATGACCCATGGACATGAACAATGGTGCGAGCATTGGCTGAGGAAGTGGGGGTTGCTGGGTGGAGGGGGCAAAGGGAGAAAATAGGGACAACTATAAAGCATAATCAATAGCATTTAATTAAAAAATAAATGCCTAGTTTTGAATGCCTAGAAATATTTTTATTCTACCCTTAATGTAACTGAAAGTTTGTCTGGGTAGAGAACTCAAGGTTGGAAATAGTATTTCCCTAGAACTTTGAAGGCCTTATTCCACTCTCTTCTAGTTCCCAGCACTGCTGAGTAGAAGTCCGGTGACAGCCTGATTCTTGTTCCTTTGTGAGTGATTTATTTTCTTCACCTTAAAATCTCTTAGGGTCTTTTTTTCCTTATCATTTTGAAATCTCAAAATAATGTGTCTAGATGAAGGTCTGTGCTGAAGACTTGGTGGGCTCTTTCAATTTAGAAATGCTTATCTTTTTATCTCCAATAAGTTCTTTCATACAGTTTCTTTGATAACTGTTTTCTCCTTGTTGTTCTGAGCTCTTATTTTCACTTTTACTGGTGTTATGGGCTGAGTTGTGTATGCCAAAATATATATTGAAGCCATAATCACTAGTACCTCCAATTATGACTGTATCTGGAAATAGAGCCTTTAAAAAGTGATTAAGTTAAAATGAGGCCTTTGGGATGGACCCAAATCTAGTATAACTGGTGTTCTTTTAAGAAAAAAGAAATTTGTGCACACAGAGAGACCCCAGGTGTGCGTGCATAAAAGGAAGACCATGAGAGGACACTATGAGAAGGTGGCCATCTGCAAGCCAAGGAGAGATGCTTCAGAAGAAACCATATCTGCCAACACTTTGACCTTTGACTTCTGGCCTCTAGAACTGTGGGGCAATACATTTATGTTGTTTAAGAAAGCTAGTCTGTGGTACTTTGTTATGGTAGGTTTTGCAAATTAATATACTGATCGAGTTCAAGTGACAAGTATCAAAATATACAAACTTGACTTGACTTCTTTTACTAAAAATATTTACTGGCCTACATAACTAAATAGTTGAGGGTGGTAGCGTGGCCTTGACCACTGCTGAATTGAGGAGGCCAAGCGACCTGGCCAGAATGTGACTTCTTTCCTCTCTCAGCTCTATACTCTTCTGTTCTGCCTCGATTCGCAGACCCTGGGTGGGAAAAGGGTTACATGATCCAAGGTTTAAGTACGATGGGAAAGAATCTCCATAATTTTCTGCAGTTCTGAAAAACATTTGCTTTTTCTTCACTGGTCTTTTTTGAGTAATATATTCTGAGCCTAACATTGGGACCAGGAAAACACAGTGCTCTAATTATTTAGTCTGGTATCACAAACTCCCCTCTGAGCAGGGCATGTGGGGTCATCCCCACCTAAAGTGAATGAATGTGAATGGAAGAGGGGTGATCATCTTATCAGAAGGAATAAATGCTGTGGTACTAAAGAATAGCAAAGGTTTGTATGTGCTAGGTAAAAATTTAGAATTTTGGTTTAAATGTGTCTGGTAAGAGGAGCATAGCATCATTCCATTAACATAAACTCAAGGTATTTAGTAGTATAAGAATGGTGAGTGAAAGAGAGTAAGGATCTGATCTAATTAATATTTAGCAAGAATCCATTCTGTATCTTGAAATTAAGAGATGAGAACAAAGAACATTTTTAGCTTCCGTGAGTGTGTGTGTGGTCAATGATTGTTGTGGAGTTTCCGTCTGTGGCCAGGTGGGTCATTCTTCAGCACCCTTCCTTGACATCTGTCTTTGCAGTGGGATGTGGAGTTACAGTTCATCTTACTCATAAGCACTCGAGGCTCCATGAGAGAGTCCTGGGAAGAGAAACATATTTCAGAAGGATTATCATCACTAGTCCTATATCCTTAAAACTATGTTTATTGCAATAACCTCTGTCATCAATGGATAAACTCTGTCATCAGTGAATGAGTCCATGTACTTTTCTTTGATAGATGGCCTTTAAGCTGATTTTAATGTATAGAAAGTGGGCATTTTTTTAAGAAAATCTCCTAAGACTTAATGAGATTTGAACATGCTTTGTAACTATCCTCTGGAAACCCATTTCTGGGATTGGTTCCAGGTTCCATTACTTACTCATTAGATGGCCTTTGGTCTGCAATTCATAGCTCATTGCCTCAGTTTCCCCATTTCAGAACAAGCCTCAACCAGATCCATTTTCTTTCCTAAGATGTTATGACATGTAATTAGAGTTTTACTTTTCATTTTTTAATTTTTATTGAATTTATTGGGGTGACATTGGTTAATAAAATTATATAGGTTTCAAGTGCACAGTTTTATAATACAGCATCTGTATATTGTATTGTGTGTTCACCACCCAAAGTCAAGTCTCTTTCCATCACCATTTATCCCCCTTTACACTCTTCCATCTCCTCCCACACCCCTTTCACTCTGGTAATCAACATACTGTTGTCTGTACATGAGGTGTCCATGAGTTGTTTTGGTTGGGTTTTGGGGATTTTTTTTTTGCTTAATTCCTTCACCTTTTTTGCCCAGCTCCCCAAAACCCCTCTCCTCTACCAATTATCAATCTGTTCTCTGTCTCTATGAGTCTGTTTCTATTTTGTTTGTTAGTTTATTTTGATCATTAGATCCCACATATAAGTGAAATCATATGATATTTGTCTTTCTCTGACTAGCTTATTTCACTTAGCACAGTACTCTCCAGGTCCATCCATGCTGTCACACAGGATAAGATTTCCTTTTCTTTTTTATGGCTGAGTAATATTTCATTGTGTAAATGTA
The DNA here is from genome assembly GCA_004026765.1 of Micronycteris hirsuta. Lineage (NCBI taxonomy): Eukaryota > Metazoa > Chordata > Mammalia > Chiroptera > Phyllostomidae > Micronycteris > Micronycteris hirsuta. The sequence continues at coordinate 20,488 of PVJI01023467.1, forward strand.
CCACAGATTTAAAAAGCTCGTCTATTGATGGGCAGTAGCAACACTTCCTAATCTTGGCTATTGTGAATAATGCTGCAATGTACATAGCTGTACATGTTTTCTTTCAAATCAGTGTTTTGGGTTTCTTCAGCTATATTCTCCGAAGTGGAATCACTGGGTCATAAGACAGATCCATTTTAAGTTTTTTGAGGTACTCCATACTGCTTTCCACAGTGGCTGCACCAGTCTGCATTTCCACCAACCGTTCATGAGGATTCCCTTTTCTCCATATCCTCACCAACACACCTTGTTTGTTGATTTATGATGATAACCAGTCTGGTAAATATAAGGTACATCTCATTGTGGTTTTAATATGTATTTCTCTGGTGCTTAGTGACATTGAACATTTTGTCGTATGTCCATTGGCCATCCATATGCCCTCTTTGGAGAAGTTCTATTCAGGTCCTATGCCCATTTTTTAATGAGGTGGTGGTTGCTGCTGTTGTTGCTTGGTGTTGAGTTGTATGAGTTCTTCATAAATTTTGGATACTAAGCCCTTATCAGAAGTATCATTGGAGAATATGTTCTCCCATCCAGTGGGTTGTCTTTTCATTTTGTTGATAGTTTCCTTTGCTGTGAAAACACTTTTTAGCTTAATGTAGTCCCATTTATTTAGTGGTTTTTTTTAATTCCCCTTGCCCAAGGAGAGATTCAGACAAAATATTGCTGCAAGAAATGTCCAAATTTGTACTGCCTATGTTTTTTTCTAGGAGTTTTATGTTTTCAAATCTTACATTTAAGTCTTTAATCCATTAAAGGTTTTTGTGTATGGTGTAAGAAGATGGTCTAATTTCTTTTTCTTTGCATGTATCTGTCCAATTTTCCCCAAACCATTTATTAATTAGACTATCTTTACCCCATTGTATGTTCTTGCCTCCTTTGAGTTTTACTTTTCTTATTCTACTAAATTAATTTTCTCCCACAAGCTGCCCTCAGTGCCAGCTGCTCTCAATTAGAAGGGAAGTAATATTCATTATCGTTATCATTATAATCATCATCTAATAACGACTACAGTAATGATAGCTTGCCTCTATTAAGTGCTTCCCACATATCAAGAATTCTACTAAATGATTATTTTTAACAACACTTTATAGCAAGTGGTCTCATTAACATATGAGGAAACTGAGGCATAGAGGAGTTAATATGTATTTGCCTCATTCTGGAGCCATTGTTTTAAACTATTATATACTGCTATCTTCCTGAACAGCAGGAAGTCAAAGTGCTTATGGAACAACACTGGCTTCTAGCCTAAGACTGCCCAACTTCGATGGCCAGAGAACTACAAATACTTGCATGATTTAGGGAGACCCTTAGTGGTCATAGTCATGGATCCTAACACTCAGTTCATACATTAAGAAGTTGAAGTAAAGAGATTAGATGACTTACTCAAGTTCATACATAACAGGACCTCTTTCTCAACAATGATTTCCAAATACCTTTTGAACCAACATCAGAGCTCACATATTTATTGCCAGTTAACAAATTGTTTTACTCCTCTAACATTATTTTTCCGTTACAAATAGAAAAAATTTAAAGATGTTTTGCAAGCACATCTTTCTTATATGGGTACTTTCCATTTCAAGAATTGAATTAGACTCTTCACATTGGTATGTTTCATCCAACTCCTAAGCAAAATTCCTGCTAGTATGTGAATGGGCTCCTCCTTGCTGTTCCACAGTGTATGATGTTGATGTCATCTGCTACCAACAGCATCATCGGATACAGGAATTTTGTCATTAGGTCCTCTACTAATTGAATGCTGGTCAGAAAAGGCCAGGCCAGTTCTTATAGGCATGAACAACCTTTAAATATATAACTGTTACTAGAAATGACATGAAATTTCTGACAATAATAATCTTTCACTTCCAAATCTGCAAAACAATATAAATTAAAATTTCTTTTCCTTGGAAATTACCAAATCGTGTGTAGCCAAGTTGATAGACTATTGGCCAACCCCTACCTGTGGTGGGACCCGCCAAGAGAAACAACACTCTAAGGTAAGGTCTATTCTAGGAGGATCTGTTTGTCTTCTAGAAATTCAACAGTAAAAGTTAGGTTCACACACCCCAAGCATCCTTGTCGCCTTTTACCAAGCCATTTGAACTGGTCTCAGAGAACACTTGTCTTGGACTTAAATCTGTGTCTAATACAGAGGTACCAGTGGGAGGTTCAAAGAGAAACTAAAATAACCCCTTTCTCAGCAATATTGCCTTTGGTACCCATGCGGACAAAAATTACGCAGAAGGAGGACAAAACACTGTCCTTGCCTCTGTCTGGTTTGGACTCCCTGAGGATTCCATGGGACATGGGTTTGCTTTTTCCCTTTGTTATGGGCTGAATTGTGTTACCCCTCAATTCATGTATTCATGTTCCTAATCTCTCAGTACCTCAAAATGTATTTGGAGATAGAGGCTTTAAAGAGGTCATTAAGTTGAAATGAGGCCATTAGGGTAGGTCCTAATTCAATATGACTGGTGCCCTTATAAGAAGAGGATATTAGGACACAGACCACACAGGGAAGACTATGTGAAGACACAGTGAGAAGACAGCTATCTGCAAGTAGAGAAGTATCAGAAAAAAACCAACCTTCTGAACACCTTGAATTCAGAATCAAGTTTCCATCCGGTAGTATTTCCCTCATCCTGAGGAACAGCTTTTAGCATTTTTTGTAGTGTGTATAAACTAGTGACAAATTCTCTTGTTTAACTTTTTTTTATTAATTATTTTTTTAATTAATTTTTTTGTTTAATTACAGTTATTTGCAGCCTCTCCCCTCCCCCCTCCCTTCCCCTCCCGTCCCACCCACCCGACCTCCCTCCTCCCCCTTAGTTCTGTCCATGTGTCCTCTACAGTGATTCCTGAAAACTCTTCTCCCCATTGTCCCCTCCCCCCTCTCCCCTGTCTATTGTTAGACTGTTCTTAATTTCAGCGTCTCTGATTATGTTTTGCTTGCTTTCTGCTTTTGTTGGTTATGATCCGGTTAAAGGTGAGATCATAAGGTATTTGTC
>PVJI01023468.1:0-23544 GCA_004026765.1 Micronycteris hirsuta
CCCAATCCCGGTGCTCCGGGCCTGGGTTTCCCTTTCAGTTCAGTCTCCAATTCCTCCTTCTGGGATCGCCAGCCTCTGCAGATCAGTCCCCACGTACGCACCGACCTCCGGACTGCTGGGGACCAAGGCTCTTCCAACAGACACCCTTGTCTGCTTTGGCAACTCACACACCCCAATCCAGCTCCCTCCCACGGATCCTGGAGCAAACCGGGAAGCTGCTGCTACTGGATCCGCAGACCTCCCGGCTCCCCGCGAGACCGAGGGACCCCTTCCCTCCAAAGCAGTCTCCCTACCAGCTGATCTTTCAGTTTTATGTGCAGTCCTGGTTGCCAATCTTCTTACACACCGGAATACAGCTGGGTGATCCCCCTGCCCTCTTCTCCCCTCCTCCTCTCCTGTACTCATGCCCCTTCTCTATACCTTCCCTTTGCTTTATTTTTTGCCCCAAATGCAAATAGCTTTGTAAATGGCCTCTGCCTAAGGGTAGGGTAGGCAGGTGGTGATGGGGTTAATTGAATCAGGCTTCCCATGAAAGTTCTTCATTAATAATTCTCCCAAAAGTTGCCTACAAATTTTAAGCTTGAAGAATCCCCACTGGTTTTGGCTGGTGTAGCTCAGTAGGTTGAGCGTGGACTGTGAACCAAAGGCTGACCGGTTCCATTCCCGGCCAGCGTACACGCCCGAGTTGCGGTTCATGTCCCCATAGGGAGGGTGCAAGAGGTAACCACACATTGATGTTTCTCTTCCTTTTTCTCCTTCTTTTCCCTGTCTCTAAAAATACATAAATAAAGTCTTAAAAATAAAAAGAATAGCCACTCTTTCACCAGGCAGAATAAATTTTGTTTGTTGTCTTTTCCACTACATATTTGGAGTTCAACTCAGGGAAATATTTTGTGAAAAATATATCAGCTTGCTATATTCCAAAATGATTTTAAAAATCAGTTTAACTGATTGAGATTCTTCTTATCCTTTATATCCTTATGAATTTATATCACATGTACTCCTTTACTGTTACAGCAATAGAAAGAAGAAAAATACAAATATGTATGGATTGTCTGCTGCCTGGACCTGGAAGCTGAATACAATTTTAAAGTGTTTTTGTTTGTTTGTTTGTTTTTGTTTTTGTTTTTTAAAGATTTTATTTTTATTTATTTTTAGAGAGAAGGGAAGGGAGGGAGAAAGAGAGGGAGAGAAACAGCAATGTATGGTTGCCTCTCACATGGCCCTCACAGGGACCTGGCCCGCAACCCAGGCATGTGCCCTGACTGGGAACCGAACCAGGACCACTTGGTTCCCAGCCCGCGCTCAATCCACTGCGCTACACCAGCCAGGGCTGTTTTTTTTTTTTTTTTTTCTATATGAAATTAGCAACTTGTATCTAGTAATAGATTTTACTCTGAAGTGATATTCATTCTCTTATAAGGAGAAATAAAAATACTAGGGTTTTATATTAACCCCATGCCTGGACAGGAATGAGTAAAACTCAGCTCTTTATCTTCATGCATGAGGTAAGAATTATTTTCTGTGGCTCCCCTCAGGATCAGGCTTATTCTGGGACCTAACCTGAAATTATAGACTTCTTCAGCTTCTTCTCCTTCCCTATTTTTTTCTCCCCACCCCCCAACTGGTTTATCCTAAGAATATTTTCTTGATACATCACTTGCACCTGAAACTTTGGCTCAGTGTCTGCTCTATGAGAACTTAGACTAAGATACATGGTACTGGACGTAGTTCTGGGAATCAAGCTCTAACATGGACATTGGATCACTTGTTATCCAGATCACAATAACAGCCTATTTTTCATATTAAATGAAGTGGTGAAAAACCTGGAATACTATAGAGTTATAATTGTTAAGAATTTTATTTATGTTCAACTAGGATGGGATATTAATGAAAGAGGATGCACTTTATGTTTCTATACATATGAGAAGTGTGGTGAGATAGTATTTATAAATTATAAGAAGTCTGGAACTGTTTGTGGCTGAGTGTCACTCATATATTAAAGAAAGGAAACAAATAATGATCAAGTAGGTTAATTACCAACTTAAGGAAAAGTGCAAAAATGGATTGCATCCAAGTCATCATGTAAAAATATCCAGATTACTGAAAGCTGAAAGACAGATCAAGCTGAACATCTGATAGACATCAAACCTCTGATAAAGCACCTGTGAATTGTTAGATGCATGAATACTGCAGATGGAGGATGCATACTGAACCTTATAGTGCAACTTTTAAGACTCATATTTCCCTGAACCTTCTAGGAATGGATTCTGAAGATGGATTTTAGGGGAGAGGGTGAAAAAATGCATACTATTGGGTAAGAGAGAGCTTTTTTATGTAGAAATATTTTCCCATGTTTTAGGATTTTTGTATCCTAGCAAAAATCACTGGTGCCAAGTGTGACATTGTGATGGATGCCCCTGGATGATCCGGGAAAAAGGCAAGAGCACATTAGATGAAATGGAGAGGTCAAAATGGCACAAAAGAGCGGTGGTTTGGGATAGGAGATGGAGACAGTGAGGATATCATGGCTCTTGACTCATACCTAGATTGATTTGTCCAGTCTTTTTTGAAATCAAATGAGAATTGTAGGTATTTAAATGTTCATGTGAAAATTAGAATGATGATATTCCTTTAAAACTTAGATTAGCATAATTTAGTTGTATATCTGCTGATGATTCATCATGACCAATAGTTTTTGCCCCAATTTATTAATTTAATCTTTATTATATTTTCCATTACCATTAGTCCCCTTATAACCCCCAGATGTGGAACAGGTTATTACTAATGTAGGGTATGCCCCGAGGTTGATTGACATTGTCATAAATTCCTTGGGGCAATATAGGAACATATTTTTCCTATTTCATTTATCAGTAAAACAAACACCAACTTTTCTATTCAAATAAATTATTTTTTTAAATTAGTGCAGGTTTCTATGCAACCATTCCAATTTTTTTTAAATTTTTATTTATTTATTTATTTTTAGAGAGAGGGGAAGGGAAGGAGAAAGAGAGGGAGAGAAACAGCAATGTATGGTTGCCTCTCACATGGCCCTCACTGGGGACCTGGCCTGCAACCCAGGCATGTGCCCTGACTGGGAATCAAACCGGGACCCCCTGGTTCCCAGCCCGTGCTCAATCCACTGAGCTACACCAGCCAGGGCTCAAAACATTTTAAATTAATGATTTTTTTTCTTATATTGTAAACAACTATGGACAGAAAGAGTATACTATATAATCCTCTTATTATAAGTTATTTCTGAATGAGTCTCCTGTTATGAAAACCTCAATATAAATTATAATATAATTTATAATATACTTTAATACACTTCATTGAAAAAATAATGAAATTTGGAATAGATTATTCTCAGAATAAAGACAGTTTCTCAAAAAGATGAAAAAAGACAACTTTATATGAAATCGTATACTTTAACATTATTCTTAATCTCTATTCCTGCTTCTTTTTTTCGTTGGTAAAAATGGATCTATTTGTCACGTTCCCTTATGGTATAAAGAGGGAAAGGAAGACTTATCTTAGATACCTGAAAATGAATGTTATTTGACTTCTTTCATACATGTGCCCACTCCATTCTGTCCTTGGTCCAAGTTGTCTTTGAAGAAATTTTTCACTGTAAAGTAACCGCTTTAGTATGCTTAATCACAGTAACAAATATTAAACTGCTCTCATACATTTCTTACTATATTTTTCCTGAGATAGTGACCATTAAATAGATTTTTGTCATAAGACAGAAAAGAAGTAGATGGATGCCCTGGCTGGTGTAGCTCAGTGGATTGAGCGCGGGCTGGGAACCAAGCGGTCCTGGTTCGATTCCCAGTTAGGGCACATGCCTGGGTTGCGGGCCAGGTCCCTGTGAGGGCCATGTGAGAGGCAACCATACATTGCTGTTTCTCTCCCTCTCCCTCCCTTCACCTCTCTCTAAATAAATAAAAATAAAATCTTAAAAAAAAAAAAAGTAGATGGAAATTTTGTTATGTGCTTATATATTTTTAATGTAAATAATTAGAATTTCTTAATCATGGAAAATATCTACATAGGTCCTTGATTTACCATACGTTGCTTATTTGCATATTAAATTAATTATGCTTTCTTTTTATCCTGATTAGTATACATGCCAATCTAGTCTATTGATCTGAGATTAATAATTCTAAAAATGCCATCCTTAGTCATTTCTGAGAACTATCTGTGGAACCATCTCAAATGAATTGAGAACAGTTTTCTCAGGACTATCTGCTCAGGGCTTTTTAATTTCCTCAGTATTATACTTTCTGAAACTAAAGATCCCATGGAAGAGCTGTTGACTGGTCACAGATTTAATTTTTATTGGAGCAATTACAAGAATTTTAACCTTATTTCACAATAAGAAATCACAATCACTAATTTCACACAGAATTTTACTAACTTACACATTAGCTTATTAACTTAATAATATAAATATAATAAATAATATTAAAAATAATATTTACTTTAATAATATTTACTTAATATTAATATTAAGTATTAACTTAATACAGCAATTAAGTGACAACTGCAAGTAAAAAAGTGACCATTAGAGTCTATAAGACTTACAACCAGTATCCAAGATCAAAGTGTATGCCAACAACCCCCTGAGTTTAGACCAACTTAACCTTCTTCAAACAGCCATCTTTAGTTAAGTCCAGTTGTTTGAGGAAAGGCAACAAGTAAAGTTTTCTTCCCAGTGAAGAAATCTGTTCTTCCCTAGTTCCAGTCTATCTTAAAGGCAGGCAATAAAGAAAGTGTCAGGTAAGATCATACCATTTTTCTTTAGCTAGGCGCCTGCTCTCTGGTGAATAAAACTTATAAAAATATTTATATATGATGAACCCAGATTTCAAAGAAACATTCTCCAAGTCTCTATCAAATCATCCAATTTTATTTATTTTATTCATTTTATTTTTTAGACTTTTTTTTATTGTTGCTCAAGTACAGTTGTCTCCATTTTTCCCCCAGCATAACCCCACCACACCCATCCCCACCACCCTCACTCAAACCTACCCTTTTTGGTTTTGTCCATGTGTCCTTTATACATGTTCCTTGATGGCCCTTCCTCTATTTTCTCCCATTAGCCCTCTCCCCCTGCCACTCTGGTTACTGTCAATTTGTTCTTTATTTCAATGTCTCTGGTTATATTTTTCTTGCTTATTTGTTTGTTGATTAGATTCCACTTATAGGTGAGATCATATGGTATTTGTCTTTCACCAATTGGCTTATTTCACTTAGCATGCTGCTCTCCGGATCCAACCATGCTGTCGCAAAGAATAGGAGCTCCTTTTTTCTGTTGCATAGTATTCCATTGTTTAAATGGTACCACAGTTTTCTGATCCACTAATTTACTGATGGGCACTTAGGTTGCTTCCAGCACTTGGCTATTGTAAATTTACTGCTATGAACATTGGGGTGCACAGGTTCTTTTGAATTGGTATTTCAGTATTCTTCAGGTTTAATCCCAGCAGTAGAATTGCCAGGTCAAAAGGCAGCTCCATTTTTAGCTTACTGAGAAAATTTCAAACTGTTTTCCACAATGGCTGCACCAGTCTGCGTTCCCAACAACAGTGCACTAGGGTTGCCTTTTCTCCACAACCTCGCCAGCACTAGTTGTTTGTTACTGTATGTGATGGCCATTCTGACTGGTGTGAAGGGGTATCTCCTTTTGTTTTTAATTTGCATCTCTCTGATGGGTAGTGATGCTGAGCATTCTTTCATATGTCTATGGGCCCTCTGTATGTCCTTCTAGGAGAAATGTCTGTTGAGATCCTTTGCCCATTCTTTAATTGGGTTGTTTGTCTTCCTGGAGTGCAGTCATGTGCATTCTTTATATATTTTGGAGGAAAAAACCCTTGTCTGAGGTATCATTGGCAAATATATTTTCCCATACAGTTGGTACCCTTTTCATTTTGCAGTTATTTTGATTAGCAGTGCAGAAGATTTTTATTTAGATGAAGTCCCATTTGTTTTTTCTTTCTTTTATGTCCCTTGATCTATGGGATGTATCAGTGAAAATATTGCTGTGTGAAATATCTGATATTTTCATGATTATGTTTTCCTCTAGGACTTTTATGGTGTCTTGACTTATATTTAAATAGTTTATCCATCTTCAGTTTATTTTTGTATATGCTATAATTTGGTGGTTGAGTTTAATTTTTTTTTTGTATGTAGCTACACAGATCTCTAAACACCATTTGTTGAAGAGGATATTTTTACTCCATTTTATGCTTCTGCCCCTTTTGTCAAATATTAATTGACCATGGAGATGTGAGTTTATTTCTGGGCTCTCTATTCTTTTCATTGGTCTCTATGTCTGTTCATATGTCATACCAGACTGTTTTGATTACTCTGGTCTTGCAATATAGTTTGATATCAGGTGTTGTGATCCCTCCTACTTTGTTCTTCTTTCTCAAAATTGCTGTGGCTATTTGGGGTCATTAATGGTACCATATACATTTTTGAAATATTTGTTCTATATCTGTGACATATGTCATTGGTATTTTAATAAGGATTGTGTTGAATCTATAAATTGCTTTTGGTATTATGGACATTTTGATAATGTTAATTCTTCCAGTCCATTAAAATGGTATATGCTTCCATTTATTTGTGTCTTCCTTAATTTATTCAGTGTTGTGTAGTTTTCTGAGTACAGGTCTTCCATCTCCTTTATAAGGTTTATTCCTAGGTACTTTATTTTTCTTGTTGCTAAAGCAAATGAGATTTTTTTCCTGATTTCTGATTCTGATATTTCATTATCAGTGTGTAAAATGCCTTCAAGTTCTGAATATTGACTTTGTATTCCTCTGCTTTGCCAAATTCACTTATTAGGTGGATTAGTTTTTTTGCTAGAGTCTATAGGTTTTTCTATTTACATTATCATATCATCTGCAAACCATGACTGTTTTTCTTCCTCCTTTCCAATTTTGATGGCTTTTATTTCTTTTTCTTGTCTAATCACTGGCTAGGACTTTGGATACTATGTTGAATAGAAGTGGTAAAAGCAAACAACCTTGTTTTCTTCTTGATCTTAGTGGGAAAGCTGTTAGTTTTTGACCATTAAGAATGATCTTGCCTGGCTTGTGTAGCTCAGTGGATTGAGTGTGGGCTGGGAACCAGAGGGTCCCGGTTCGATTCCCAGTTGGGGCACATGCCTGGGTTGCGGGCCAGGTCCCCAATGAGGACCATATAAGAGGCAACCATACATTGCTCTTTCTCCCTCCCTTCTCCTCTCTCTGAAAATAAATAAAATCTTAAAAAAAAAAAAAAGAATGATCTTGACTGTAGGTTTCTCCTTTATATCCTCTATTATGTTGAGGTATGCTCCCACTATTCCTACTTTCCTGAGTGTTTTTATCATAAATGGGTGCAGTAAGTTATCAAATGCTTTTTCCCAATCTATTGATATGATCATGTGTTTTTTGTCTTTCCTTTTGTTTAAATGATGCATTATGCTTATTAATTTGTGACTATTGTACCATCCTTGCATCCCGAGGAATAATCCCACTTGGACATGGCGTGTGATCTTTGTATGTAACACTGGATGTGGATTGCCAATATTTTGCTGAGAATTTTAGTGTCTATGTTCATCAGCGATATGGTCTGTAGTTTTCTTTCTTTGTTGTGTCTTTAACTGGTTTTGGGGGTTAGGATGATACTGGCTTCATAAAAAGAGTTTAGGAGTCTGCCTTCCTCTCAGATTTTTTGGAATAGTCTGAGGATAGGAGTTAAGTCCTTCTTAAAAGTTTTGTAAAATTTTCCTGTGAAACCATCCAATCCAGTTCTCTTATGTGCCAGGAGATTTTTGATTACTGCTTTGATTTTTATCAGCTGATATTGATCTGTTCAGGTTTTCTGCTTTATCTTTATTCAGTTTTGGGAGACTATATTATTCTAGAAATTTTCCATTTCACCCAGGTTTTCAAATATCTTGACATATAGTTCCTTGTAGTAATTTCTTACAATCCTTTGTATTTCTGTGGTATCAGTTGTAATCCTCTTTCATTTCTGATTGTGTTTATTTGGGTCCTTTCTCTTTTTTTTTTCTTGCTGAGCCTGCTTAAAGGCTTGTCGATTTTGTTTATCTTTTCCAAGAAACAGCTCCTGGATTTATTGATCCTTAGAATTGTGCTTTTAGTCTCTATGTTGTTTAATTCTGTTCTGATCTTGGTTATTTCCTTCCTTCTACTTGCTCTGGGCTGTCTTTGTTGTTGTTCCTCCAGTTCTGGTAGGTGTATGGTTAGGTCATTTATTTGAAATGTTTCTATCTTTTTTAAGTAGGCCTGTATCACTATGAACTTCCCTCTCAGGACTGTCTTTGCTGTGTCCCATAAGTTTTGGACTGTTGGGTGTTCATTTTCATTTGTTTCCAGAAACTCTTTGATTTCTTTCTTGGTCTCATTATTCACCTATTCATTGTTTAATAGCATGCTATTCAATCTCTATGAATTTGAGTGTTTTTGAGATTTTACCTTGAGATCGGTTTCTAATTTCAGGTCTTTGTGTTCCAGGAGAATGCTCTCTATGATTTCAGTTTTCTTGAATTCACTGAGGCTTGTTTTGTGTCCTACTACGTGGTCTATGTTTGAAAATGTTCCATGTGAATTTGAAAAGAATGCATACTTTGCTCTTTTGGGATAAAACTTATAAATAAAAATTATTAATTATTTATTTATATATATATAATCAGTTAAGTCCATTTGTTCTAGGACATTGTTCAATGGCATAATATCCTCGTTGATGTTTTGTTTGAAAGATCTATCTATTTTTCATGGCAGGGTGTTAAAATCCCATAGTATAAGTGTGCTGCTGTCTATATCTTTCTTGAAGTCCTCCAAGACTTCCCGGATATATTTGGGTGCTTCTATGTTTGGTGCCTATATGTTTACAACGTTTATGTCTTCTGATGGATTCTGTTGAGTATTATGAAGTGTCCTTTGGTGTCTCTTTTTTATGGCTTTTGTTTTGAAGTCTATTTTGTCTGACATAAGTGTAGCTACCCCTACTTTATTTTTCCTGAGCATTTGCTTGGAATATTTTTTTCCAACCCTTCACTTTCAGTCTGTGTAGGTGTTTTGTTCTAAGGTGGTTCTCTTGTAGGCAGCATATGTGCAGATCATGTTTTCTTATCCATTCAGCTACTCTGTCTTTTGATTGGAGCACTTAATCCATTAACATTTAAAGTTGTTTTTGATTAGGTACTTATTCATTTTACCCACCTTGTACCTGTGTTCTTCTCTCTTTCACACTTCTTCTTTGACTTCTTAAAACAATCCCTTTAGCATATCTTGCAGTAATGGTGTGGTGGAAGTGTATTCTTTCAGCCTTCTTTTGTCTGGGAAACTCCTCATTTCACCTTCCATTTTCATTGAGAGCCTTGCTAAGTAGAGCAGTCTTGGTTGTGGGCCTTTGCTTTTCCTTACTTGCAATATTTCTTGCCATTCTCTTCTGGCTTGGAATGTTTCTGTTGAGAAGTCAGCTGCTAGCCTTATCAGTGCTGCCTTGTATGTTACTTCTTGTTTCTCCCTTGCTGCTTTTAAGATTCTCCCTTTGTCTTTAAAGCTTGACATTTTCATTATGATGTGTCTTGGAGTGGGTCTCTTTGTGGTCCTCTTGACTGGGTCCCTCTGTGTTTCCTGAACTTGAGTGGGTTTCCCCTCTCCAGGTTCAGAAAGTTTTCTATCATTTTTTCAAACAGGGTTTCTCTATCCCTTGCTCCTTTTCTTCTCCTACTGATATTCCTATGATTCAAATGTTGTTGTGTTTCATGTTGTCCTGCAGTTCCCTTAAGCTATCTTCATATTTTTTGACTCATTTTTCATGCAGCTGCTCTAACTAGGTATTTCTTTCTACTTTCTTGAAGTTCACTAATTCAGTTCTCTCCAGCTCAATTCATTCCAGCTCTCTAATTCGGTCCATGTATATCCTTGTAGTGTGTGTGTGTGTGTGTGTGTGTGTGTGTGTGTGTGTGTGTGTTTATTTCAGAAATCATATTCCTCATTTCTTCCTGATTCTTGTTTATAGTTTCTATTTCCTTTTTCATACTATTGTAGTTCTCACTCAGTTCTTTGTAGTTATCTGTGAGTTCCTTGAGCACCCTTATAAGCACCCTTTTGAATTCTATATCTGATGGTTTGCTTGCCTCCACTTAATTTAGCTCTTTTAGTAGACAGTCTTCCATTCCTTTAGATTGCAGGTTCTTTCTTTGTCTTCCCATTTTAGGTGATTCTTTTTGTTTGCTTCTGTGATTCCTGATGCTCTGTTTTTCTAGCTGCCTTCATAGGATGAACTTCTATGGGAGAGTTCTGTGGGACTCAGTGGTGTGGTCTCTGTTTCTGGGTGCTCTAGGGTTGCCCTTTATTTGTGTAGGCTCTCTTGTTGTACTTGGATTTTACCTGTTGATGGCTCATTTGTTGATGGGTTCTCTCCTCCAGGGGGTTTACTTGTATTCATAACTCCCACCTTATCTTGTATATGATCAGGGGCAGGATGAAGGTGAAATTGATTATGAAAGTGGGAAAGTATTCAATGGAATTCAAAGTACCAACAAGTAGAGAACAGATAAGAGATCATTTGAAGCACAGCAATAACCATCATATTTCACCCAACTAGCCATTTTTTAGAAAAGGTAAAAAAGAGATAAGACTCTTATTAGAAGAGAAAAAGAATGTGAGCTGACTCCAAAAAGCAGAGCACTTATGCAAGGTTAAATGGTGAGATATGGTGAGAACAAGAGATAGAAACTTGGTGTAGTGTGAGAGAATAAAATTAACCACAATAGTAATAAAGCTCAGGTAGATGGTGAAATGGACCAAGACCAAGGAAGGGGGCTGTGTGAGATTTCAACAACAATAATATGACAAGAAATATATGATCACCCATTTTTAAACATTCTCTGAAATCTTTGGCTTCCAAACTTCATATACGCTTGAATTCCATTGGCTGTTGACTATGTTCTTCAGAAGACTGGCTAGGTAATCCCAGTTGGGTGCATGAGCAAATGAGTTCAGCTCCCACCTACCTCGCTGCCATCTTCCTCCCCCAACACTGATAATTTATCCAATTTTACTTACAAAGTCACATTATCATGTATTCTGAAATATATTTTATTTTTATTTTTCTCCTAAAGCAATGGGTAGGTATTTGCTTTGCATCTGATGACTAAAAAGCTCACTTTTCAGATTTGTTCCAGAAAAAAGGAAGGTGTAATCTAAAAACTAATTACATTTTCCTGTACAGAACAAAGAAAATAGTCACAATGTCCCATTGGCAGAATACCAATTCTAGAAAGCATGAGATCATTCCTCCACTAAACACTTTATTACAGTTTTCTCTCTCAATTCTTTGCTTATGACACTTCTGTGTCCCCGAATGCCATCAACTATCACCCTCCTCTGCCTGCAAAAGTCTGTTAAAGGCCACCATCAATATCATACAGGCAGTGAATCTCTTTAATCCTCCTTACAAAAGAGAGTCCCATTAATCTTAACTTGTACACTTTTATTGCAAGTTCATACTATAAAGTGCCAAATCACTTGATCTATAAGACCCTGAACAAGCAAGACACTACCTAATTCTCTGGCCTCATATCAAGCAAGAGATGAGGCTTACATATTGCAACCTTCTGGCTTATATATCCCAACCTTACTGGCCTTCTTTCAATGCCTTTAATTCCCCTTGCCATTTTTCTCTCAAGACTTTTGTTCATGGATTTTTCTTACTGAATTGACACTGGCACCTCTTTCATTGCTCTGAGAAGCTCTTTGTGAAGCCTAAGAGTAGATAGTAAGTCTAGCTATATGATCTTGTAATGGTCTATTTTTATTTTTTCCTTTATGCTATAAGTGAAATTGCATAAGTTTTGCCTATGTGATAAGCATTATTGTAGTCTGACCAACTAACCTAGTTCTTGGGCTCTCATACGTGTTCAATAAATATTTATGCTACAAAGGAGTGAATTACTATGTACATCATCCTATTCAACATAGGCTATTTTATTGTTATTAAAGCTAAATATATGTCTATGGATATTATGAAGTCCATATCTTTAAATTCTAGAGTACAAATATTTTCAAGAAAATATTTTAAGTCGTCAAAATACTTCTGTAGGGTTAAGAAAATTTTAAATGAAAACATTAATTAGATTCACT
This sequence comes from Micronycteris hirsuta, assembly GCA_004026765.1. NCBI lineage: Eukaryota > Metazoa > Chordata > Mammalia > Chiroptera > Phyllostomidae > Micronycteris > Micronycteris hirsuta. The sequence continues at coordinate 12,171 of PVJI01023468.1, forward strand.
TAAAGATAACTGTGTTGTTGGTGATATTGGATATAGAAGCCTTGTACTAGAAATAGGGCCAGAAACCTTATCACAGTGGATTAAGGAATAAATTAGAAATCAAAGGAATGATAAAAGGCATTAGCTCAAAGAGTATCCAAAGCCATGAGATATCATGTGTGTGTTTGTATTTGTTTATGTATGTGAAGATATGTATTTTTGGGTGGGAAAGATGTAAAAGTGTTTAATGTTATGAAGATCAGACAATAGGGAATTTGGAGCCATGGAGTGTAGGCAAAATAATTGACATACAACATTACATTAGTTACAGGTGTACCACATCATGATTCTATAGTTATGTGTATTTTGAAATGATCACCACAAGTCTACTGAACATCCTTCACCATACATAATTATAATTCTTTCTTGTTGTGAGAACTTTTGAGATTTACAATCTTATCAACTTTCAAATATGCAATACTATTATGAACTATAGTCACCGTACTGTATATTGCATCCCCATGACTTATTTATTTTATTGTGTTGGCAAAAAGTCAATTTATTTTTTTCTTGAAAATAAAAGTCCCATTTTTCATATTCATCAATAACTTTATTGATTTGGATATTTTTAGTATGTTGATCATCTCTCATGTGGTATAACATTGAATGTTTTCAGTTAATGTCTCAATTTGATCACTATCAACTTCAACTGGTCTACCCAACTATAAACCATCATCCAGAAAGGAATCTCCAAATCTCCAACACAAAACTTTGCAAACCATTTTTGACACATTTTATCAGCCACAAAACCTTCTCCATGTACTACCCAAATCATTTTTGTGTGTGTTTCAGTCACATTTTTACCATTCCTAAAATAATAAAGCATAATATGCAAAAATGCTGCATATTTTCTTCCAACTTATATATTTAATATATCTTATTGATTATGCTACTACATTTATCCCATTTTTTTCTCCCCTCTATCCCCTCTGCTCTTCAACCCCCTCCCACCAGTATTCCCCAACACTTAGTTTAAGTCCATGGGTCATACATGTAGGTTCTTTTGCTTCTCCATTTCCTATACTATTCTTAACCTCCCCTTATCTATTTTGTACCTACCATTTACGCTTCTTATTCCGTGTACGTTTTCCCCATTCTCCCCACTCCCCCTGCTTGCTGACAACCTTCCATGTGATCTCCAGTTCTGTGATTTTATTTGTTTGCTTAGTTTGTTTTTGTTTTTTGTTCTTTTACAGGTTCAGTTATTGATAGTTGGGAGTTTGTTGTCTTTTTATTGTTCATATTTTTTATCATCTTTTTTATTAAAAGATAGGTCCCTTTAACATTTTATATAAGAAGAGCTTGGTGATGATGAACTCCTTTAACTTGATCTTATCTGGGAAGCATATCATATACCTATCCATTCTAAATGATAGCTTTGCTGGATAGAGTAATTGTGGATGTAGGTCCTTGCCTTTCATGACTTCGAATACTTTCCAACCCCTTCTTACCTGTAAGATTTCTTTTGAGAAACCAGCTGATAGTCTAATGGGAACTCTTTTGCAGGTATTGTCTCTTTTTCTCTTGCTTCTTTTAAGACTCTCTCCTTACCTTTCATCTTGAGTAATATAATTATGATCTGCCTTAGTGTGTGCTTCCTTGGGTCTAAGTTTTCTGGGACTCTGTGAACTTCCTGGACTTCCTGGAGTTCTATTTCCTTTGCCAAATTAGGGAAGTTCTCCTTCATTTTTTTTTTTTTCACATAATTTTTTAATGCCTTGCTCTTCCTTTTCTCCTTTTGGCACCCTTATGATTCAGATGTGGGAATGTTTAAAGGAGTCCCAGAGTTTCCTAAGCCTCTCCTCATTTTTTTTTTTTTTTTTTGAATTCTTGTTTCTTCATTCTGTTCTCGTTGATTTTTTTTTCTTCCTTCTGCTCCAAATTGTTGATTTGAGTCCCAGTTTACTTCCTTTCACTGTTGGGTCCATGTATATTTTTCTACATTTCATTTTCTATAGCCTTCATTTTTTCCTCTAATTTGTGACCATACTCAACCATTTCTGTGAGCATTCTGATTACCAGTGTTTTGAAATGTGCATTTGATAGGTTGGCTATCTCTTCATCACTTAGTTCTATTTTTGGAGCTTTGATCTGTTCTTTCATTTGGGCCATATTTTTTTTCTCTTAGTACACCTGTTGCATTGTAAGAGATGAAGCCTTAGGTATTCTCCAGGGTAGGGCATCCCACATCAATGTGCTGTGGAGCTGTCTGAGAGGGAACAATACCACTTGCTTGACTCTGGGTCAGCTTTCAATCACTTCCCTCTCTACCCAGAAGCAAATTGGGCCTTTCTGGTGCTGATTAGAAGGTGGGTGGGTTTGTGTACATTCTACAACCCTTTGGGTCTCTCCAGCAGACTCTCCTGTGAGGTTAGGAGTTTCTCCAACTGCCACAAACCCCACAGGTTTTTACAGAAAGAGTTTTGAGGCTTTATTTCTCCTTACTGGATCTCTGTGTTGTGCGGTCTTTCTGTGTCCTGTCTTGATCCCCATTTCCTGTGGGTTTATCCACACACAAATGTGGGACCACCTTCTCCTCTGGCCACCACCTTGCCACATGTCCTCTCCACCTCAGCTGTCCATCTCTGTCCCTCCTACAGGTCTGGATGAATGCTTCTTTTTTAACTTCTTGATTGTCAGACGTCCATACAGTTTTGTTTTCTGGCAATTCTGGTTATGTTTTGTTTTTAAATTTGTTATTGTCCTTCTTTCAGTTGTGCAAGGAGGCAAAGTGTATCTATGTACACCTCCATATTGACTGGAATTCTTCTTCCTTCTTCTATATTAAAAGAGACACACCAAAATTTTTCAATTTTTTAATGGATACTGATATAGCAGCTGTACAATACAATCTAATAAAATTATTTTGAATGAAGTTAAAGAAAACTAAGTGCTACTAGAACCATCTTATGGAAAAAACAAAATTTTTGTACAATCCAATATAATTGTAAATTTGTACCTTGCTTGCCCATCATTCCTCACTTCTGGCAACTATTTTTTTCTTTGTACCTATGGGCTCATTTTTTTTTTTCAGATTTCTCATTTAAATAAGATCATACAGTCTTTGATTTTGTCTGATTTATTTTATTTAGTATAATGCCCTCAAAATCCATCCATGTAGCAAATGACAAGATTTAATTATTTTAAAGGCTGAATAATATTTAAATTCCTTTCTCTCTCTCTCTCTCTCTCTCTCTCTCTCTCTCTCTCTCTCTCTCTCTCTATATATATATATATATATATATATACATATATATATATTCACAATATCTTTATCCATTTAATATCTGTGGAAATTTAAGTTCTTTGTATTACTTGGCTATTATAAATAATTCTGCATAAAAATAGAGAGTCTTTATTTTTTAAAGAATTAGGTTTAGTTGATTTGTGACTTTATTATAATGGAAGGGAAGAGGCAATGTATAAATAAGATTGCATGTGTAGTAACAAAATATTGAGGGATTTACTTTTTGATAAGAGATAAGACAGAAGTGGTAAAGTGGGGTTGGAGGATAGTAGAGAAATGATTGAAACATCTGCTGTATTAAATTGAATCATGGTCCATTGATGAACTTACAATTTATAGGTAATATTAATTTTTTTCAGTAAAGTTGCAACCAAATTTTCTAATATTCTCCATTTCTAAATAAATAGATAATAAATATCAGAGGAGGATTCAAATTCAGGAAGGGATCTGTTCAATAGCTTACACCGTTTTCAGAAATTTGAAGCAATCACCTTTCTCTCTACATTACTGAATGGTGTTCTTTGCCCAGTGAGTCAGACATCATCACTGCCTCGTGTGTGTGAGTGAGAAATGGAGCCCTAAGTGAATTTTCTGGACCAGCAGCAGTGACATCACATGGGAATTTGTTAGGCATGCAAGTTGTCATGCTACCACCCCAGAAGAACTGAATCAGAATAGCTCAGATTGCTAACTGGGACAATTGAGCATGACTCTGACACACACCACCATCTGAGACAGATGTAGAGTATGGTCACAGTTCCTGAAGGCATTTGATTTGTTCCCCCAATTATCCACAACAGGGTTATTCAACATTAAAGGATGTTGGATTCTTTGTTAGGACATTTTTACTTCCCAAGCAGGAACTTCCTATCACTCTACCTAAACACATGATAATCACTGTTTAAACTGATCTAATCCAATTTAGACATTCTTAAAATTTTCTGAACTATGGATATGGACTATGGATAATATCCTTCTTACCTATTATCTGATATTGATGTTAAAATTTCCCTGGCTTATTAAAAAAATATTTTTGTCTGTTCTTAAAACATGTATGCTGTTACAGTTGTTCCCACTCTTTCTCGTTTTCCTCACCTCCATTCAGCCCCTTTCTCTCTCCTCCCCAGCACAATCCCCATATTGTTGTCCATGTTCATGGATTGTATGTAAATCTTCTTCGGTGAATCCCTTTACCATCTTTCATCCCATCTACCCACCTTATCTTCTTTTCCATTAGCTGTCAGTCTTGTATGTATCTAATCTTCTGTAACTGTTTTGTTCATTAGTTTATTGCATTCATTAGATTTCACATATAAGTGAAATCGTATGGTATTTTTCTTTCCCTGACTGGCTTCATTCACTTAGCACAATTTTCTCCAGGTCCACCAATTCTTCTGCAAAATATAAGAGTTTCTTCTTTTTACTATTGCATAATATTCTGTTGTGTAAATGTACCACAGTTTTTTGATCCACTCATTTACTGTTGGGCATTTAGGCTGTTTTCAAATCTTGACTACTGTAAATAGCACTCCTAAAACATGGGGGAACATATATATTTTTTTGTATTGGTGTTTTGGGATCCTTAGGATATATTCCCAGAAGTGGAATCACTGGGTCAAAAATAAGTTTTATTTTTAATTTTCTAAGATACTTTCATTTTCCACAGTGGCTGCACCAGACTGCATTCCTACCGACAGTACACACTTTTTGCCATATCTTCACCAATACTTAATGTTTGTTGATTTATTGATAGTAACCATTCTGACAGGTGTAAGGTGATCTCATTGAATTTTTAATTTGCATTTCTCTGATGATTGGTGATGCTGGCATATGCTCCTATATTTACAGGCTCATTGTATGCCCTCTTTGGAGAAGTGTCTATTCAGGCTTTTACCATTTTGATGGAAGAATATGTTAAGTGATAATTTTAAGCTCTCTGGTGATTCAAAATTATTTTTCTCTCCCTTTTCCATGACACCATAGTTATTCTGCAACATTTCTCTAGTGTTCTTCACCTGGCATTACTTTATAACAAAGATCTTCTGAAAAAAAAATGTAACTCCCTTTTCTCTGAACAGCATTTACAGTTTGGACTATAAATTTTGTCAGCAGCTCAAGTCAATAGCTAATACACTAGGATTACTATTTTAAGAGAGTTATTAGAAAAAATTTTAAAGACTTTATTTATTTATTTTTATAGAGAAGGGAAGGGAAGGAGAAAGAGAGGGAGAGAAACATCAGTGTGTGGTTGTCTCTCATATGGCCCCCACTGGGGATCTGGACCACAACTCAGGCATGTGCCCCAACTGGGAATTGAAACGGTGACCCTTTGGTTCACAGACCATGCTCAAACCACTGAGCTACACCAGCCAGGGCAGAAAGTTTTCATCTACACTGCACAAATATTCTCTGTGTCTTTCAGACATTTTTTTGGACTAAAATGCATATTTTCAAGATATATTCAGATTCTTGACTACTCAGGATAATTGCATTTTAGATGACTAATGGTGTGGCTTTAAACAATAAGTTTTAACGATTATTTCTTATCTCAGGAAATTTTTTAAAATTATACCTATAGTTTGTATATTTATATAAATATATAAAGAATGCCCATGATTCTACACCAGGAAAACAAACCAATTAAAAAGTGGCAAAGGACCTGAATGGACACTTCTCCAAGCAGGACATACAGAGGGCCAAGAGACTTATGACAGGATGCTCAGCATCACAAAGCATCAGAGAGATGAAAATTAAAACCACAATGAGATATCACTTCATACCTGTCAGAATGGCCATCATAAAATCAACAAACAACAAGTGCTAGCAAGGTTTTGGAGAAAAGGGAACCCTAGTGCACTGTTGGCGGGAATGCAGACTATTGCATACACTGTGGAAAACAGTGTGGAATTTCCCCAGAAAAACAAAAATGAAACTGCCTTTTGACCTGGCAATTTCACTGCTAGGAATATACCCTAAGGATCCTGAGATACCAATTTAAAAAAACTATGCACCCCAATGTTCATATCAGCACAATTTTCAATTGCAAAGTGCTCAAAATAGCCTAAATGCCAAAATGAGTGGATCAAAAAAGTGTGGTACATTTATACAATGGAATCCTACACAACAGAAAGAAAGAAGGGGCTCCTACCCCTCAGGATAGTAAGGATGGAACCGGAGAGCATTATGTTAAGTGAAGTAAGCCAGGCAGTAAAAGAGAAATACTATATGATCTCACCTATAAATGGAACCTAATCAATACAACAAACAAGTGAACAAAATAGAACCAGAAACATGGAAACAAAGAACAAACTGACAGTAATGAGAAGAGAGGAGGGAGGGAGATAACAGGGAAAGAAGGGAAAGGGTCATCAAGGAACATATATAAAGGGCCTATAGATAAAGACAGTGTGGCAGGGAGCATTGAATATGGGAGGTGGGGGTGGGTAGGGTGGAGGAGAGTAATGGGAGGAAAATGAGGACAACTTAAATTGAAAAACAATAAAAATAAAATACATTAATATAAACAATTATACCTATTATTTGTAATCAGTTGAAAATATTGGAAACAAGTAAATTAAATTATTCTACATTGTAATATATCCATTTCTACCCTCATTTTCATTTTATGTGCCCTTTGTGTTCTGTCCTTTTATATTTATGTCTTTTTTATTGCAGTATACTTGCCATACAACTTTATATTACTTTCAGGTGTTTAACATAATGATTCGTCATTTATATATACTGTGAAATGCCCATTATAGTAAGTCTAGTTAACCTCCATTACTATACATAATTGCATATTTTTATGTGATAACTTTTGTGGTCTACCCTTAGCAATTTTCAAATATGCAATATCATATTATTAACTATAGTTGCCAAGCTCCACATTACATCCTCATCACATATTTTTTTCTTTCTTTACTATTATTGTTCTTTAAAAATAATCAGCAGATCATGTTAGGAAAAGTGAGTTAATGAAAATGTTTCAAAATAGCTACTTTGGGGTTTGACCATGAGTATATTGTAATGTTTTTATCTGCTTGTGTAGCAAGTTGTGCTTTGTTTGTAAGTTATACTTAGGTTACCTTAAGTACAGTCATGTATTTATTGACAAAATGAAAATATCAATTCATATGTATATTCAATACACACCTTACTAATTTTGCTTCTGTACACGTTAGTAACATTTTAAAATATTTTAAAGGAATTGTGGAACTGTATAATGAACGATGTTTGTATTCAAGTTCCTTAAAAATGTTTATAAAGATGGATATAATGCTGTGGTAGGGAAATCTTTGCTCACTGAGTAAATCACAGACATTAGTAACAAGCAATCTTGGCTTTGATATGAGAGGAAATGCTTCTCAGAACACTCTCGTACTATAAGTAAATCATTAATAAATCATTTCAAAAAAGATGGACATTCCTCCTTAACAACATAATTGATTGCTTAAAGGAAATGTGAATTGTTTTTGGTTCCTCCTATGGATAGCAAAAAATGTACTCATACTATGTGCTGCAATTATCATAATAACAAGAATAAGTGAGGGTTTTAGCATAAGGGAAAACTGATTAGGTATGAATTATAACTCTTTGTACTAATACAACAGCATATTCCAATTAAATATGGACTATATTAGTATGAAAACATTTTCTGTGATCACTGTAGGTTATGACTCCATTTTGTAGTAATTATTCTATTAAATATATATTATGTTTAATACATCAGAACACCTGCAGGCTTTGATACCCCTGTATATATTTTTCATTTCTGTAAATAAAGGGGTTGATAAGCACACTTTACTTTATGCTGTTCTGATCATACACAGAATTATCTGACTTCTGTGTTTCCATTTAAAAGTTATTGCAACAAACCAGAAATGTTATATAAGAGAGAATGTTGGGTAGATGGCCCTTAGGATGAGGGACCTTGAACTGCATAGATTTTAGAGAGTTTATCTACAATTAATTCCTCTATTGAGCCCTTAACTTGACTTGGAGTAGACCCATCATAGGTATTGACTCATGAAATGATATATTCCCTCTCAGATCATATATAAAATATACAATCAATGATGTTTCCAAATTAGCACTATTGCAATCTAATTCAGCAGAAAACAAATCTTCATATGAATAAAAGTGGTAATTCATTAAAAAAAATACCTCAAGACATGTATTCTACTTTTTATTCTTGTTCCTCACTTTTAATGACATTGATCTATTTCCTCACCAGGAAGATCCCCAACAGATAGTTGCAACTCACCTTTCATAAAAACTTTCTTAATTGTCATTTCCCAATACTTCCCACATGATTCCAAAATATTAAAAAATCTGAGTTTTTTCTAAGATTCCACATATTTCAGCTATTTGCCTCTTAACATATTTTAGAAGTATTGTAATATTCATGTAGTGCTATTATATTTAGTGTCAATTCTTCCATTTCTAACCAATACAATAGTCTATACCCCCCTTTTCTTTATTATTATATAGTTCTTCTAAAGCTCTACATCCTGAGGCATATATTACTTTTTGATAGCTACATTTATAATTTGTCTCAAAGATAATTTTTCCCTACAAAATTTTGACAGATAATAATATGACTTACAATGCTTTTACACTCAGTTTCCTAAATTAGAGTTTCATTCTTTCTTATTTCAAAACCTTTTTGTAAAAGAAAAAAATAAATATTGCAATATCACTTTCGAGAAATCATTCTCTTTTTCTTTGCCACTATCTACAACAGTCTCATTTGTAATTTGCTTCAGAGTTTTACACATTACGAAGCAGAGAACTCACATCAAGTCAAGTAAGGAAGACAGCTGAAAGATAAACAGGAAAAGAGATCATCACATCCTATAGCACTTCAGTTATGTACACATTACTCCTTAATAAAATGTTTTTAAGAAAACCACCATTCCCCTAGTAACCTGGATAAATGCAACCTTTACTCGCGTCCCTGAAGCAATTTCATTTTAAAGTGATGACATATCAAAACCATTTTTCATTGCAATGAAATCACTATGAAACAAACAGCATTTGAAAAACTATGCTACTAAGCCCTTTTCTTCACTTTTTTTCCCTATCCAAACACAAAGAAATACACCTAAAATTGTGTAACTAGATAGTTTCTTCTCTGATAGGTAAGCTTCCCATTTCAAAACTAAAGATGTAAAGTCAGAGATAGTGACTCATTCAAGATGATTCTTTTCTGATATTCCAAATGGAACACACGATCCTTCTAACTGCTCAGTTTCTGGGCCTGGTGCTCCTAAAGGTTTGTTTCTCACCTTTCTGTGCCTACCCTGGAGCTCAGGAGGGCATGATCACAACAGATAAATAGTGGAGGTTCCATGATAATTGTGTATTTGGTCAAGCAGAGGCAAAACAAACACTAGAGGTTGGGACGAAGAAGGAAGCAGCCTAATTTTCATTCTCAATCTTTTTCTCGCACAGTTTCCCCTCTCTCCTCCCTTTGTCTTTGGACAGAATCTCTAGTAATAAACTGAATCTTCTGCCAGTGACTCTTGTCTCTTATCTCAAATAACTTGTTCTGGCTTAGAAATATTTTTTTTTCTTTCTGTTGCTATTTTCTGGGCTAGTTCATCACATCCAGTGTGATTTCTCTCTCTTTTTTAAAAGTATATTTTATTGATTATGTTATTACAGTTGTCCCAATTTTTTCTCCCCTTTATCCCCTTCTGCCATGCACCACCTTCTACCCTCCAGCATTCCCTACCTTAGTTCATGTTCATGTATTATATATATATATATATATATATATATATATAATACATGAAGTTCTTTGGCTTCACGTATTATGGTTCTTTGGTTTCTCCATTTCCTATATGATTATTAACCTCCCCTATCTATTTTGTGCATACCAATTACATTTCTTATTCCCTGTACCTTTCCCCCCACTCTCCCCACTCCCCCTCCCCACTGATAACCTTCCATGTGATCTCCATATCTGTGATTCTGTTCCTGTTCCAGTTATTTGCTTTTTTTTATTTTTTTTGTTTTTTTTTTTTGGTTCAGTTGTTGATAGTTGTGACATTGTTGTCGTTTTACTATTGTCATAGTTTTTTATTTTCTTCTATTTCTTAGATAAGTCCCTATAACATTTCATATAATGGCTTGGTGATGATGAACTCCTTTAACTTGATCTTATCTGGGAAGCGCTTTATCTGCTCTTCCATTCTAAATGATAGCTTTGCTGGATAGAGTAATCTTGGATGGAGGTCCTTGTCTTTCATGACTTCAAATACTTCTTTCCAGCCCCTTCTTGCCTGCAAGGTTTCTTTTGAGAAATCATCTGATAGTCTTATGGAACTACTTTGTATATAACTCTCTCCTTTTATCTTGCTTCCTTTAAGATTCTCTTCTTATCTTTAATCTCGGGTAATGTAATTAATTTATTTTTATTTATTTATTCATTTTACTTTATTGTTGTTCAATTACAGTTGTCTGCATATTCTCCCCTCCCCTCACCCTCCAATCCCACCTCCCTTTCCTGCCCCCCTCCCTACCCTTGGTTCTGTCTATGTGTCCTCTATAGTGGTTCCTGTAAACCCTTCTCCCCATTGTCCCCTCCCCTCTCCCCCTGGCTATTGTTAGATTGTTCTTAATTTCAATGTCTCTGGTTAAGTTTTGCTTGCTTTTTGCTTTTGTTGATTATGTTCCGGTTAAAGGTGAGATCATATGGTATTTGTCCCTCACCGCTTGGCTTACTTCACTTAGCATAATGCTCTCCAGTTCCATCCATGCTGTTGCAAAGGGTATAAGCTCCTTCTTCCTCTCTGCTGCGTAGAATTCCATTGTGTAAATGTACCATAGTCTCTTGATCCACTCATTTGTAGATGGGCACTTAGGTTGTTTCTAGCACTTGGCTATTGTGAATTGTGCTGCTATGAACATTGGAGTGCATAGGTTCTTTTGAATTGGTTTTTCAGGGTTCTCAGGGTATAATCCCAGTAGTGGAATTGCTGGGTTGAAAGGCAGTTCCATTTTTAGTTTTCTGAGGAAATTCCACACTGTTTTCCACAGTGGCTGCACCAGTCTGCATTCCCACCAACAGTGCAGTACGGTTCC